>JNEM01014281.1:0-75059 GCA_000697335.1 Conidiobolus incongruus B7586 | reverse complement strand
TTTAAAAATTAAAAAAAAATATATTTAATATATTAATGAAATTTTACAAATTATTCAAAAATATAAATTATTTTAAAATTATTAAAATATATTTTTAATGATTTTATTATTTTTTTTATAATTATATTATTCTTTCTTAAAAATTAACATTAATTTAATTAAATTAAATAATGTAAAAATGTTTATTATATTTATAAACAAAGATTAACTTATGTTTATTCTTAAACTATTAAATTACTTTAAATATTTCATTGATTATTTTATTAAACTTTTAATTTAATTAATATCTTAAAAAACTTTTTTTTTAAATAAACCCTATTATATATTTTTTATATAAATATCTTAATTTTTTATATTATTAATGTTCTTACATTATTTATCTTTAATTTAAAATTACATACTATTACTTTTATTAATTTTAATTCTTTTATAATTAATAAATAATTGATTTAATTTAAATTAAATTTATATTTTACTGTTTAACTATAAGATAAAATAATTAATAAAGGAGAATAAATTAAATTTAATTTTATAAATGTTATTTTAAAGTTAATAATATTCTAATTAAAAAAACCAGTTGAATTAAAATACCTAGCTTATAAATAAAAACTCTTTGTTTTATTAGAAATAATGAAAAATCATTTATATTTCTTATTTTATTATTTTTTTTATATTTATAAATTATAAATTATTTATCTACTTGAATATTTAAAAATATTTATTAAGAAAATAAATTAAAAAAATTAAAATTATTTAAGCTTATTTTTTTATTCAATATTTTTTAAGTCAATAAAATTATATTATTGATATTGTTAAGAGACTAGTTCTTTAAATTCTTATATACACTTTCATATAATCCAATTAACTATAAATTATATGATTAATTTATACTTATATAGTTAAATTAATTGTATAAATAGTATTAAATTATCTAATAAACTAGGGTCCTCTTTTTTTCCTCTTAATTCTTACCATTTTCTACTTTTACACTATTTCTAAAATTGAGACTATATTCTATCAATATTGTAGGATATTGGCACTACCTAATATAAATCTTAATATATCAGTGACTCATCCTAGTTTGAAGCTTAATTAAACTTTGTTTACACTTTCACACTACAGCCACATTATATTACCATATTCTGTGCCATACTATTTTTATATTAAGTTTTCCTCTATACTATATTAGTTTAACTACCACTATACTTATATGGTAGCAGCAATAAAACTGTTAAAAACCTATTAGAAATTAATAACTATCTATATTAAACCTAATTATTACTATTCTAAATTTTATTTATAATTTATTTTATTCAAATTTAACACTATATATTATAATACCACCAAAAAGGGAGATACCCTTATACACTAACCCACAAAAGTGAGTCATAAAATCAAAAACACCTATATTTTTACTAATAACTTGATTAATATTTAATAAAATAAACCAAAATTAAATAATTAAAATCTATTATATTTAAAAAGATATGGTTATATATTGTTAAATATATCCCCTTATCTCAAAAACCTGCAAATTTATGACTCACCTTGGTTAAATATTAAGGGTTAATATTTTTGCTAATAGTTTACTAAATATATCTAAATATATTTATTTATTATTAAATAATATACCTTAATTATATATTATAGTTTCAAGTAATCTAATATATACAATTGTTTTAGTTATTAATTAAAATATATATATTTTTGATTTTATGACTCACTTTTACAGGTTAGTGTATTATTTTAATGATGATAGTAGCTTAATTACTGAGTAAATCTAAGACTTTAGTTTTTAAGAGCTTATTGCCCTCTAAGAAGCTTATATTAAACAACTTTTAATTGATAAAAACATGTTTCAAAGAGCTTAAATCTAACAAACCAGCTACTTTACTATAGTTAATACATTAAACCACCTCTTTAGTGTTTTTAAAGACAAATTAACTACTTATGATAACTTAAAAAACCTTCACAAGCTTGAAAACTACCTTAAAAACATGAAGAACTACCTTAATTTGATTCTTAATAAAGATCCAGAGAATATCCTTAAATTAGCCACTTTTTTTTGGAAAAATCTGTTTATACTTGGTAGTTAACTCATTACAAGCTTAATCCTAAAGAATTTTCAGGAGGATAACCTACTACAAAGATACAAACTTTTAAACAATTGGAAAAAGCCCTTAAAGAGAGGTATTACCTAAAAAATCAAGTTTGATTAACAAGAGAAAAGCTTTCCCAGCTTAAACAAAAAACTTCTACAAGATAATTGATTGAGAAATTTAATGAGATATGCTTAAATATACTAAATATCACTGAAGAAGAACAAATCCACAAACTATTATAATGCCTTAACCCTCAAATAAAGCTTTAATTAGTTAGTAGGGAACACTTTGATAATATGTTTTTTTCTGACATTTGTGATGTAGTAATTATAATTGATAATCTCCTTTACTCTATAATTAAATTTTCCCACCCTAAAAATTAATCTTTTAAACTTTACTCTAACCTACCTAAATTTCAAATGATAGATGTTTCTGTTTTAAAGCTTTATGAGAAAACCTTTAGTGAAGAAGTTAAAGCCTACTTAAGAATAAACAAAGGTTGTTATTACTACCAAAAGACTTAAGTTAACTATAAAGCTAACAAATACCTTTTAAGGAAGCAATATCTGTTTAATTCTTAATAATCCCAACCTACCAACCATAAATCAAACCTGAATAATATTAATATAACCTTAAAATCACCCTTTTCACAATTAATTAGCAGATTCTAATCTAATCTACAAAAGTTCCAATAAACCAATGATTCCACAAATCAAACTATGTATACTAGAGAAATCCAACTGATTAAACCATTAGAAACTAGAAATATTCTAGTAACTAATCTACCTTGTGATTTTTTACCTTTAACTATCACCCCATTGTTTGTATTAACTGGTTTTTTTATAGATATACTTGTTGGTGTTTTAATTAACTCTAATTATTTTAGTTGTATTATCTCTTCTTTTATTGTTGTAAAGCTATCTTTACCTACCTAAAAAAAAGTAACTTGATAATTAAATATGCTAACAACTTAATAGAACAAGCATCTGGCACTATATCTAAATACTTATCATTACCTCCTAACTACTCCCAACATATTAAATTCTTAGTTGGCAACATTAGTTATAATTTTATACTAGGTTAAAATTAGTTTGAATATCATAGTTTTATATCTATGAATATTACCCTAGAAGGTTACAAATCTATTTCTTTCACATTCCAAAAGAAATTAGTGGAATTAATCTTAAAAAATTTATATTACCCTACTATAAAACCATTAAATACTTTACCTAACACTAACTCTATAATTGTAGCAAATAATTTTATCATTATAAGTAAAAATCAATGTAAAAAGCTAATCAAAAACCTAAATAATCTATAGGGATATATATTTGTTTATTATTCATCTATTAACACTTTATCTGTTGATTTTAATAAAGTTATATTTAATAACCACTTCTTATACAATATAGTAAGTTAATTTGCTAATGTTTTTGAACCTATGAATAAATTACCACCTAAACATAATATTAAACACAAAATTAAATTAATCCCTGGTACACAACTATACTTAAAGCTTACCTACCACTTATTTCTTAAACAATACTAAACTTTGAAAGAAGAAATCCAAAAACTATTTGAAAATAGGTATATTAAACCTTCTTCCTCACTATAAAAATCTCTAATCTTCTTTGTACAAAAGGCTAATGGTGGTTAAAGACTATACATTGATAACTATGTTTTAAACTCTAAAACTATCAAGGATAAAACCCTATTACTAAACCTATATGATGTTAGGGATAAACTACTTGGATCAACTATATTTACCAAACTAGATGTTAAGAATAGGTATTACAACATTAGAGTTAAAGAAAATTTTATCCCTTTAACTACTTTCAACACTTTTTTAAGCTATTATAAATTTACTGTTATGAACTTTAAATTGTGTAATGCTCCTGCAACTTTTATTTAATTCATCAATTCTCTTTTCAACCTTGTTTTTAATAACTTTATTATCACCTACCTTGATAATATCCTGATCTATTTAAAAACTAAAGAAGAATATATTTAACATGTTAATCAGGTTTTACAAATTATTCAAGAATATAAATTACCCTTAAAACTATCAAAATACATCTTTAGTCCCTCTTCTGTTTTTTTCTGTGGTTATATTGTTTCTTCCTAAGGAATTAATATTGATCTAACTAAACTCAATGGTGTTAAAGCCTTTACTATATTTATAAACAAAGATTAGCTTATGTTTATACTTAAATTATTAAATTACTTTAAAGATTTCATTGATTCTTTTATTGAACTTGCTGCTCCTTTTACTAATCTCTTAAAGAAAAACTCTCCTTTTAAATAAACCCCACTATACACTTTCTGCATAAATGCTTTGATTTTCTATATTACTAATGCTCTTGCTTTATCTATCTTTAATCTAAAACTACCTACTATTATTTTTACTAACTCTAATTCTTTTGCAATTGGTGGATAGTTAGCCTAGTTTGAATTTAATCTATATTTTACCCTACAACTATAAGATAAAATAATAAATAAGGGAGAATAAGTTGAGTTTAACTTTACAAATGTTACTTTAAAACCAATAAAATTCTGGTTAAGAAAAATAAAACCAGTTGAATTAAAATACCTAGTCTATAAATAAAAACTGCTTGCTTTAGTAGAAATAATCAAAAATCACTTATATTTTTTATCCTACAACCTTTTTTTAACACTTACAAATTATAAATCACTTATCTACTTAAATACTCAGAAGTATTTATTAAGAAGATAAGTTAGATAGATTAAAACTATCCAAGCTTACCCTTTCTTTATTCAATATCTCTTAGGTTAATAAAACCATGTTGTAGATACTTTGTTAAGAAATTTTACATACCTACCCCTTTGTTCTAATTGTAAAAATCCAGCAAATATTAACTTAATGATTATTAATAAAGGAAATAAAGAATTTATTAAATTACTTTAAGAAACACTGCTAAATAATGATTTCTTTATTTTAGTTAAAGAAGAACTCTTTAAACCATTAGAAAACTAATTAAAATATGTTAAAAGATTTAAAATTATCAATAACTTACTATACTATAATGATTATCTATATATTCCTAACATCCCTAAGATTTAACAAATAATATTTAATGAATGCTCTAACTTACCTGTTAGAGAACATCAAAACTAGTTAAAAACTGCTGAGAGAATTAAAACAAGGTATTATTAACTTTCCCTAGTTAAATTAATTTAGAAATACACTAATACCTGTAATATATGCTAAAGAACTAAATATAATACTCAACTAAAATATAATAAACTTATTCCCCTACAAGTCTTTAATGAAACTTAATAACAAATCCAGCTTGATTTCATAGAAATTTTTAAATCAACAAATGGTTATAATAACTTACTAATTGTAATTGATTTATTTTCCAAATATGTTTATTTTATTCCTTGTTTCAAAACTTCTACAGCTAAAGATGTTGTACAATTGTTATTCTTTAATATCTTTACCCACTATAGAATTCCACAAACTATTGTATCTGATAGAGACACACAATTCAACTCTTGATTCTAGAAGTCACTATCCTCTTCCTTTAAGATTAACCTAACTATGTCTACTACTAATCATCACCAAACTAATAAACTTGTTGAAAAAACTATCAAAACCTTGAAGTAAATGATTAAAACCTATATTAACACTAATCAGTTAAATTAAGATACTTATATCTACCAACTCTAATATTCATTCAACACCTCTATCAATAAATCAATAGGTTTTAACCCTTATTTCATCAATTATAGTAAATATCCTAATTTAATAATTACTCTAAAACTTCAAATCAACTTACCTTTAGATATTGTTGAATTTCAATCCAATATCAAATATATCAATTCCCTTGTTAAATTTAACTTAGAAGAAAATTAAAGGATCATAGAACAACAATACTCAAAGTTATCTAGAAACCCTCTTAAATATAAAACTAGTATGTTTGTATACTTAGAATAATCTACCCTTAAACCTACCCTACTTAAATTTGGCTTAAATCCCAAATACTTACCATTATATTATAGTCCCTATAAAATTTAATCTATTGATTCAAATTTTGAAAATATTACCTTGGAATTACCTTTAACTTTGAGGATCAACCCTACCTTTCACATATCTAAAATTAAACCATACTTTAAAGATTTTAACACTTTTCCTAATTAATTAAAAACCTTAAAACTAGATCCAATTATTAATCAAGATGGAAAAGAAGAATACTATGTTGATTACATAATTAAGTTTATATTTATTAGGAATAAACTTTATTTTTATGTAAAATGGATGGGTTATCCTATTAAAGTAGCTATATAAGAACCTCTAGAAAATATTAAGAATACTTCAGCTTATTATACCTATTTGTAAAAATTAGGGAGTGTGTCTCTTTTAAAAAACCTACTAGAGGAGTGTTAAGAGACTAGTTCTTTAAATTCTTATATACACTTTCATATAATCCAATTAACTATAAATTATATGATTAATTTATACTTATATAGTTGAATTAATTGTATAAATAGTATTAAATTATTTAATAAACTAGGGTCTTTTTTTTTTCTTCTCAATTCTTACTATTTTCTACTTTTATAATATTTCTAAGATTGAAACTATATTCTGTTAATATTGTAGGATATTGGCACTACCTAATATAAATCTTAATATATCAGTGACTCATCCTAGTTTGAAGCTTAATTAAACTTTGTTTACACTTGCACACTACAGCCACATTATATTACCATGTTCTGCGCCACATTACTTTTATATTAAGTCTTCCTCTGCACTATATTAGTTTAACTACCACTACACTTACAGATATTTTATTATAAAATCTTATATACCTTTTTATTTTGATTATAAAAACCTAAAAAAATATTAATTTAATGATTATTAATGAAAAAAATAAAAAATCTATTAAACTTTTTTAGAAACACTATTAAATAATAATTTTTTTATTTTAATTAAAGAAAAATTTATTAAATTAATAAAAAACTAATTAAAATATATTAAAAGATTTAAAATTATTAATAACCTATTATATTATAATTATTGCTTGTATATTTTTAAAATTTTTAAAATTTAATAAATTATATTTAATAAATATTATAACTTACCTATTAAAAAATATTAAAATTAATTGAAGATTATTAAGTTAATCAAAATAAAATATTATTAACTTTCTTTAATTAAATTAATTTAGAAATATATTAATACTTATAATTTATGTTAAAGAATTAAATATAATATCTAATTAAAATATAGTAAACTTATTTTTTATAAGTTTATAATAAAATTTAATAATAAATTTAACTTAATTTCATAGAAATTCTTTAATCAACAAATAATCATAATAACTTACTAAATATTATTGATTTATTTTTTAAATATATTTATTTTATTTTTTTATTTTAAAACTCTTATAGTTAAAAATATAATATAATTATTATTCTCTAATATTTTTACTTATTATAAAATTCTATAAACTATTATATTTTATAGAAATATATAATTTAACTTTTAATTTTAAATGTTACTATTTTTTCCTTTAAGATTAATCTAATTATATTTATTATTAATGACTATTAAAGTAATAAACTTATTAAAAAAACTATTAAAACCTTAAAATAAATGATTAAAGCTTATATTAAGAGTAATTATTTATATTAAAATACTTATATCTACTAATTTTAATATTTATTTAATATTTTTATTAATAAATCAATAAGTTTTAACCTTTATTTTATTAATTATAATAAACATCTTAATTTAATAATTGTTTAAAATTTTAAATTAATTTACTTTTAAATATTATTAGATTTTAATTTAATATTAAGTATATTAATTTTACTATTAAATATAACTTAGAAGAAAATTAAAAAAATATAAAATAATAATATTTAAAATTATTTAGAAATCTTGTTAAATATAAAACTAATTAATTTGTATATTTAAAATAGTTTACTTTTAAACTTACTTTACTTAAGTTTAATTTAAATTTAAAATATTTACTATTATATTATAGTCTTTATAAAATTTAATCTATTGATTCAAATTTTAAAAATATTACCTTGGAATTACCCTTAATTTTAAAGATTAACTTTACTTTTTATATATCTAAAATCAAACTTTATTTTAAAGATTTTAATATATCTCTTAATTAATTAAAAGTTTTAAAATTAAACTTAATTATTAATTAAGATAAAGGAAAAGAATATTTTATTAATTACATTATTAAATTTAAATTTATTAGGAATAAACTTTATTTTTATATAAAATAAATAAGTTATTTTATTAAAGATATTATATAAGAACTTTTATAAAATATTAACAATATCTTAACTTATTATATTTATTTATAAAAATATAAAGAGTGTGTTTTTTTTAAAAATTTATTAAGGGAGTATTAAAAAACTAGTTTTTCTAAATTCTTATATATATTTCTTTATAATTCAACTAACTATAAATTATATAATTAATTTATATTTTTATAAATTAATTATATAAATAATATTAAATAATTTAATAAGCTAGGTCTTTTTTCTTTTAAATTTTACTATTTCTTATTTTTTTATTATTTTTAAAATTGAAGCTATATTTTATTAATATTATAATATATTAATACTACCTAATATAAATCTTAATATATTAGTGACTCATCCCAGTTTGAAGCTTAATTAAGCTTTATTTACATATTCACACTATATCCCATGTTATATTATTAGGTTTTATGCTACACTACCCTTATATTAAGTTTTTCTCTATATTACATCAATAACCTTTTTACTATTGTATTTATAATTATAATAAATATAATTAAAAATTAAAAAGATAATAAAAATAAAAAACATTGAATTAGCTTTTTAATAATATTATATTATTTTTCTTAGATATAAAAATAAAATCATAATGAAAAGAAAAAATCAATTTATATAGTAATAATATGATATAATATTAAATTAATCTTGTTTCAGATTCGAGCAATTTTTAATAAAACTCATGAATATAAATGATATAAGATGATGATTTGTGTCCAATTATCTTATATATAAAAAATTGTTTATTATTGATTTTTACATATAAAACTTAGATTAAAAAAGACTTTCAAGTGTCCTTAATATAATATAAAGATTGATTAAAATATCAATATTGTTAGAAATATATTATTTTATTATTTAAGAGTAAATTAAACTAGTATTTTAAGGTTGATATAGGAATATAATGGGTTAAATTAATTTGAATTAAGGTAAACAATTCTAATTAATCTAAGACAATTTTAATTATAAGCAAAAGATATTATTTTATTAAAATAGTAAATATTATAATTTTTAAAATTCATTTAAAAACAAAAGTATGGTGAAATACTTGATTTTATTATATCTCTAATCAACTCTCAATATTAAATTAATTATAAATTATTTATATTATTGGCAATATTGCCAACCATTTATATTATTATCATCAAATCAAACAATCTCAACTGATCCCATAATCACTAAGTTATCTGTCATTATTTGATTTCACCTTTATTGATAAAAAGAGGGAAAAGGAAGAGACAAACCTTGTTAAAATTTAGTATAGAATAAAGGATTTACTTACCTTTTTCTTTTACCATTTTAATTATAAATTCTAATCAAATATATAAGAAAAAAATCAAACCTACATTATATTTCTCATTATATATAGTTTTTGAACCATTATTCAATTATTTTATAATTTTTACTAATAGAACTATAATTAGAAATTATTTTATATATCCTTTATAATCTATTATTTTATAATCTCAGAATTTTATTCTATTTTTAAATTTTTTATTCTTTAGAATTAAATTTTTTAATAATAATATAGTTTGTAAAAATTATATAATAATTAATTTTAAAGAAAAAAATTTTTAACTTTGTATCAATTCAATTAAATAAAATTTAACTTTTATTATATTATTAATTATTTATAATATTTCTTATATAAGATATAATCAGCATTGGCAAATCAAGGCAATATATTCTAACCTGGGTTAAATATATCTGATTTAATTTTAATTAAAATATAATTATAAATTAAAAATATATTAAATAAAATTATTTATCTTAGTTATATAAAATTTCCATAAAATAAAAATTACTTAATAACTCTAATATATCATTTTCTTAATAAAATTCAATTAATTTTTTAATTATCAAATAAAAGAATAATATTTACCTAATTTATGGAAATTATTATATGTATAAATAACTAATATCTAAATAATTAAAGATAATAATTTCATATGTTAATATTTCCAAAGTCAATATAATCTATTTAATTTCAAAATTTAATTAATTATTTATATATTATCAATATTAGGATAATTAATTATTAAAATTAAGCAGATTGTGATATTTTAAAAAATAAAAATGATTTTATTATATATTTATATTCTTTGCTCTTCTTGACAAATAGTTCATTATATTAACTAATTCAAGTGTATAATTCAATTTAAATCCCAGCTAAACACTATACTGAGGTCAAACAAATTAAATATTTATATAATATTGAAATTGTTAATGATCAATCAGTGAATGATTTTATAAAAATATAATAATCAAATTAGTATTGGATTATTTCATTAATTGAATTTCCATTAAAATAGTTTATTACATAATATATATGTTATGATCAGAAAATATATTGAAATATTGGTAATTATCTAGAAAAATCGAATTTTGAATAGGGATCAATTACTCTTTATCTTCATAATTTATATAATAGGTAATAAAAGTATTGTAAAGGAATGTAGCATTTTCATAGTTGAGAAATTTTTATGATTTGAAATATTATTAATAAGTCTAATGTTTTGGTGTATTAATATTATATATTTTAATATAAGATATATTAATTAGTATTCTTTATTTAATAATATACATCATCACTATTTTTATAATAAATTTAAACAACGGATTATATCTCGAATCATTTAATTCTTTCTCTTCTTCAACTAATTGTTGTTTATAAATTTCATTGATTATTTCTTTTATTCCTTCTTGGGCTTTTGCTTATTAAGCCATTCTTTCAGCTTCTATATAGGCTTTCCCCCTAGGCTTTAATATATATCTTGGTAAGAATGTATGATTGTTGTTTTGAGATATTATTCTAACTTGTCCAATCTTCTTTCAGTCTTAAGCTTGATTTTTCTCACTTCACCATTAGGATGATAGACTAAAACTTTGGTGCAATTATAGCCAGCTCCTGTTTGTCCTTGGGAATGTTCATTTCTTCTAAAATAATTTAGCACTGGAATACTATTGATAAAAATAAATTGAATGAATAGCAATTGAATGAATTTCATATTGATTGTTTGATAAAAAGCTTTAATGATTATAATTTTAACTGTTGTACGCATATTTATATATATGTATTTCAAATTAGTGGGTGAATATACACCAAGTAGAAAGTAAAGGAATTTATTAATATTTTGGTAACTAGAAATTTCAAAATAAATTTAATAAATTTGTGATTTGTTTATAAATTCATTGATTGGTTTATAAAATATGCTATCAAATATCATTTCATTTTGTCTGATTATTTAAAGGTTCAATAAATTTGATATTTTTTAATCCTCTTAATTCGCATTTTATTCAATTTTTTTTTATTTCAAATTCATAAACACGATTTAAATATTATTAAAATTATATGATTTCAAAATCATTCAAAAATTCAAAACATATCTTGGTTAAAATATATTAAACAATTACTGAATATAAAAAATGATTTAAATGGCTATTAACAAAAACCAATGATTGTGCAGAAATTAACTTGAAATAAGTTGAAAATATTTAATATATTAGCATAGAGTGAAAAAAATACCTCAATGTAAGTAAAGAATCAAGTTTATAAATGACAAAGGCTATTTACATGACTCTTTGGCTAAATTTTTTATTATTTATTAATAATTCTGTGAAAATTAATTATTAATGACATGAATGTGATTAATATACGATTCAATATGGGATTTAATAATGTTTCAAATTAAAAATATATTTAATAAACTCACACATATTTTAGATATAAATACATTGAATAGATTAAGGAAATATGATAATTTTGATTTTTAATATGTTTTATCATATATTTATTTCAAAATATAGTTTATTAAGATTATCTAATAATCACTACGCAAATACAAAATGATTTCAAATTAGCAACTGTTGACAAATTAAAT
Organism: Conidiobolus incongruus B7586; assembly: GCA_000697335.1. Taxonomy (NCBI): domain Eukaryota; kingdom Fungi; phylum Entomophthoromycota; class Entomophthoromycetes; order Entomophthorales; family Conidiobolaceae; genus Conidiobolus; species Conidiobolus incongruus. Next base: position 62,773 of record JNEM01014281.1, on the reverse strand, counting down.
TAATAATCCCATTCAAATAAAAAATATTTTTTCAGTGTGAATGTAATAGATTGATAAAGTTATAATAAAATTAAATATTAATACCACATAATTTTTTATTAGTGTTAATTAGATTCCATCATTTTATTAAACTCGACTAATATTCTTCTAAAATTTGATTTTGATTACAAATAAATGTGATAAAAATGGTATTTAGTGATAGTGTGAGATCCCAGAGTGCTCTCCTTGACACCATTTTTAACTTTGGGTTTCTACTCTATAAGGAGCCTCTACCTTGATTGACCATTACTTGTAATACATGTTATAATACTGCAAGTAACCTTTATACATTGAAACACTACCAATCCCTAACTACTCACCTATATAAAGATCAGTCTTAATGGCTAAATCCAATGGATTTCAATGCTTAACCAAACATTATCCCAGACACCACTTTAGCCAATAAACCCTCAAATACACTTATCTACAATTAGGTAACAACAATTGCTATTGCCCCTCACATTACTCCATCCATAATACCCATAGAGAAATTACAATAGGTCCAAATTTGTTTATATCATCAAAATAGAATTTGGGATATTTAGATATATTAATATTTTTAACATTCATATCTAGAAATCAAAATTCTCCATTTTACAATAGATAATATATTAAAATTAAAACATTACCTTTAATATTATTTACTTGAACATAAGCTTGATATTAACCTCCTATGTGAAAATTCAATTGTAAATGATACCACAATAAAATATTGTATTCAAAATTACTTCTGAATGCTGTTTGAAAATTTATCATTAAATTATCAGATAATTTATATTAGCATGCAATGTTATCTTTTTTGTCTCCTGGAATAAATATAAATCTGGTAATCATGAATATTTTTTATTGACTTAAAACTTATTAAAATAATATTTATTCTAATTTTCAAAATAAAATATTTTGAATATTATATAGTTTGTTAAATTTTAATAATTAATATTATAAAAATTAATCATCTACTAATCAATTAATTAATTAATTAATTAATTAATAATAGCTTTAATTTTTTCTTCGGATATAATTTAATGAACATTATGTGTTAAATCAATTATTTACTCTTTCACTAAAAAATTAGTTTGAATAATAATTTTAGACTTTTCATAGATTATTCAAATATTTCATTATATATATATAATGAAATATTAAAGATAATATCATGATCATGTGAATTTACCAACCAAACAAAAACTAATTTTAAATAATAATAAATCAAAAATTGATATAAATATTAAATGATTTAAATTGTATGATAAAATGTATGTATTCTGTTTTATATTTATTATAAGTAATTAAAATTCCAAAAATGATATTATAAATATATATATATATATATGTTATTTTAATACAAAAATTATTCCTTAAGCTTTAACTTATCGACCAATTGGACATAGTCTGAAAAGTCTTCATCGTCATCGTATTTAGAATGTTCAGAATTCAGCCATTTGATTAACTGATGATTGGGTTTGCAGTAATCGGGAAACATTTCCCTGAGTTCCAAAACTGCTGTAATGAGCTTTTCCTTCTCGTCAAAATTTAAATGGTCTTGGAGCAGATTGATATGGATTACTTGACACCATGAGTTGACAACACCTCCTGATGTTTGTTTAGACCAAAGTTGGTCTTTGAGGGATTTTTGAATGACGAAAGAGTTATGAGCATCTTCTTCAATCATGTTGGAATTGAAAGAATCGGTTAAAAGAGTAATACATTTCTTTCTAACTTCAGGGTACTTGGAACGTTGATAAATGTCTAATAAGACTTCGGGTCCATCTAATTTATGAAATAATTTTATTGTGACTTCGTGATTGCGGACCAATGACGATAGTAGGAAGAGGAGTTTGGATTGAGATGAAGCGTCTTGTTCACTCTTTAATAATTTGAATACACGATCAATTAAATTATGTTTGCTGGCTTCTAATTGGGCAAAAGGATTGTTCTAAATCCATATAATCAGTATAAGATAATAAAAAAATATTTTGGCTAATCATTTACCTGAACCGAAATACCAATAATTTTGGTAATTTGTTTCTTTAATCTAATATCTTTAGTCTGTTCCATCAAGTTTATGAGCTGAGGGAAGTTATGATTCAACGTCAAGTCATAGCCAAATTGACTTCTGTATACTAACTCTTCAATTTCTTTTAATTTATCAATAAATTCACTGGCTTTTACATCTTTAAGATCTTTTAAAGTATCCAAATAGCCTAATAATTCCTGCATAACTTTGTTCTCCTCGGCAGGTACTCTGTTATCAGGTGGTTGCAAACTCTGCTTGGTAGGCTTATGGATAGAAACGGGCTGAGAGGATTTGATAGGATAGGTAACATTTTGGTCTCCTGATAATATAATGCCTGTGGCGTTTTCATCACTTTCATTAGGTTTATTTAATTTGGCGAATTTTTCACCGGTTGAAAAGTCTAATTTTACATACAAACCTAAACAAATAAATAATCAATGATTTTAATGTAATAAAATATTGTTAAGCACCTTTAGGAATTTGTTGGCCTTCTAAAACTTTTTGAAATTCATCAGTAGCTTGAAATATTCTATCAACACATTTGCCACTATCATGCCAAAATTGGCCTTCAGGGCACTCTCCTTGAAATAGCTGTGAAGCAGTTGTTAGACTGATACCAAATAATAAACTACAAATAATTATATTTTTTAAATTAAACATATTGGAATGTTATTATTATTATTAGTTTGATAATCAAAAAATGATAATGATTTGAGAGACGACTATTTCTATTTATATAATTCAGTAAATTCACATTAATATTAATGATTTTTAAATATGCTTTGGCGGTTTTTCATTGGTCCAAATGTCATTATTTTGATATTCCATTAAAGCACTTTAATTCTATATTTAAATGTACCTACTTATGCTACCTACTTGTAGCGTTTCTATTCGTGAATAATCGAACAAAATATATTAACCAGTTTGAGAGCGATATTTAAAATAATTTCTCAATTCACTTATATTGCCATTATAATATATGAAGTCTGTGATAATGAGTAATTATATCAAAAATTCAAAATTAATTAATCAAATTAAAAATGTAAAATACTCAAGATTTGATTAGAATAAACAGATAATTATAAAAAACTGAAAATATTTTATTTTTTAATAGTTCAATATCATAAAATTAATTTTTATATATAATTTTTTAATTTAACATGTTTAAAATCATTCTATATTTTTTCGTTAATGGTGAAATATTCCGAGCATGATTCAAATAAAATCAGATCTATACATCATTATTCAGCCTATACTCATAAAATTACAAGTTGTGTATAATTATTTGCAAACTTAAATAATTAAAATTATTTGAACCACTATATTGTTTTTTTGAATAAAGTATAATATTTGGAAATTTTATTAACTTGAAAATATTTGAATAATTGGTCAATTCAATTGGTATAAACTATCTATTAATATTCAAAACTATAACAACCGATAACTGTAAAATGTTTAGTCTACTATAATAAGTATTAATATCATTTATAAATGTTATATATTATGTATTATATATGGTTTAATAATGTAAAATTTGAATATTAGCAATATAAATAAATTTAATTTGCTGACTGTAAAGTTGTGTAATGTCTCAAATGCGGACTTATGAGTGTCTTCTTTGTTGAACTACTTTTAAAGTATAATAATAACCAATTGAATAATCCAATATTAATTTGTAAATACCTGATTGATATTATATTTGGTTACATATATCAATAAAAAATAGAGAATATTGCCATAATCTGGTTCAAATTAATTTGAAAATTGTATTCTTCAACTAATGTAGGTTTGTATTAAGTCATGCTTTAAAATATTTGTACTAGAATTGATACAATGAAACATCAGTAATATTTGACGAATAAACACTTTCTATTAGGTGTATTTTAAGCTATCGATTATAATAAACTTGCGGCAATCATATAATATATTTCGATTTTAAATTAATTAAATTTTAACACAACAGAACCTTATTTTAATATGTGTAAATATTTCAGTTTTTTTAAAAGAATTTTAAATGTAAACAAATCTTGCTTTAATATAAATCAAACGAATTATATATTCACAGCTCTATTACTGAGTATTCTCTATTGAAATTTAATATTTTAACATTTATTAAAGATTGGCAATATCAAATAAACTTAAAAATATATACTTAAGAATGATAATATTTTTTGGTTATAATATTTTTATTAGATGATATTTATTGCAATTTCATATTGTTTGAGTTATTTATTGATGAATTTTCAATTTTACCATTTTACAATTGTAATCATTTTATATATAAATGTGTGATTGAAATTTGCTAAAATTGGAAATATTTAAATTTTTTCAGGTAATCTGAAATGGATATAAAATAAATTGTATTTGATTATTGTATAGATTTATATATTATTAGTGATTCAATGAGTATAATTTATTGTTCAATTCTTTTAACCAGTGACAATTATTTAATATTACTATTTAAAATCAAAGAGTATGAATATTTAAATTATATTAACAGTTAAAAGAATAGATAAATAGAGAAATTTAACCGAATCCCATAAATGAAAATCAAATTGTTTTTCTATAAAACTCTATCCTAATCAAAAAAAATTTTATGTAAAAAACAATAGGGAAATTAAAATATTTAATCAATATTGACTTTTAATATATTATTATTATCCCCGTAGAAATATTGCCCTGTTTTAATATCCCTTAAATTATTTTTTTTATTTATATTTAAATTTGAAAATGTCCAATAACGTTGATTATATGATTAAACCCGAAGCTCAAGCTAAAGGTCCCGATACTTCCGAATGGCCCTTACTCTTAAAAGTATTGTTTATTTATTTATTTATTTTTGACCTTTTTTTACTCATTTGTTTTGTTTAGAACTATGATAAACTTTTGGTTCGTACTGGTCACTATACCCCTATTCCTTCTGGTTCTTCCCCATTAAAGAGAGATCTCCACAATTACGTTAGGTAAAAATTACCTAAATATTCCCAATTCAAGGAAAATACTCATATTGGTTTTTATTATAGATATGGTGTTATTAACTTGGATAAACCTGCTAACCCCTCTTCTCACGAAGTTGTTGCTTGGATCCGTCGTATCTTAAGAGTTGAAAAAACTGGTCACAGTGGTACTCTTGATCCTAAGGTTACTGGCTGTCTTATTGTCTGTATTGACCGTGCTACCCGTCTTGTCAAATCCCAACAAGGCGCTGGTAATTTTTCAAATTCTAACTCGTCAACGAAATTTTTTATTAATTTTCTTGTATTTCATGTATAGGTAAAGAATACGTTGCTGTCGTCAGATTACACGATGCTTTAGAAAACGAAAAAGATATGCACAGAGTGAGTTTAATTCAAGTAATATATACTGGGTATAATTAACTAATATTACTATAATAGGCTATTGAAACTTTGACCGGTGCTCTTTTCCAAAGACCACCTCTTATTTCCGCTGTCAAGCGCCAACTCCGTATCCGTACCATTCACGAATCCAAATTACTTGAATTTGACAACGACCGTCACTTGGGTGTCTTCTGGGTCAGCTGTGAAGCTGGTACCTATATCCGTACCCTCTGTGTTCATTTGGGTCTCCTTCTCAAGGTTGGTGGTCACATGCAAGAACTTCGTCGTGTCCGCTCTGGTGCCCTCTCTGAAGAAGATGATATGGTTACCATGCACGATGTCTTAGATGCCCAATGGGTTTATGACAACACCAAGGATGAATCTTACCTTCGTCGTGTCATCCGTCCCTTAGAATCCCTTTTAGTTGGTTATAAGCGTATTGTTGTCAAGGATTCCGCTGTTAACTCCATCTGTTATGGTGCTAAATTTATGACTCCTGGTTTACTCAGATACGAAGCCGGTATTGAAGTTGGTGACGAAGTTGTCTTAATGACCACTAAGGGTGAAGCTATTGCTTTGGGTATTGCTCAGATGACCACTGCCGTCATGGCCACCGTTGACCACGGTGTCGTTGCCAAGATCAAGCGTGTCATCATGGAACGTGATACCTATCCCCGCCGCTGGGGTTTGGGACCTGTTGCCCAAAAGAAGAAGTCTTTGATCAAACAAGGCAAGCTCGATAAATATGGCAACAAGAACGACCAAACTCCCGATGACTGGTTGAACCACTACAAGTCCTTTAACGGTACTGACGCTGCCGCCGCTGCTCCCGTCCAACCCTTGATCCAAGAAGTCCAATCAACACCCGCTGCCACCCCTGTTGCCACTGAGTCTCCTGTCAAGGAAAAGAAAGAAAAGAAGGAGAAGAAGGAGAAGAAGGAAAAGAAGGAAAAGAAAGAGAAGAAGGAAAAGCGCGAAAACGAAGACGGTTCTGCTCCCTCTTCCAAGAAGTCCAAGAAAGAATAGATTCTGACCATAGATTAAATACACTATCGCAATTTTAATTTCTACTTACTTATACTTTGATGTCATATTAGATATTTTCGTTCAATAAACTCTATTATATTTTGATTAATTTTATTTTTATCCGATATAACAAGGTAATACTATTAATCAAATATATTCAATCAGTATATTTTAATTTTTTAATAAATTATATAATTTTATGATATACAGTCAAAATTTAATAAATCTATTATATGAATTGTCAAATTAATACTATAATATATAATTCTGAATTAATTACATTAATACTTGAACCTAATAATACTTTACCAATTCATTTTCTCACATGATTATTTTATCATTCATTTTAATTTTAACACTAATTTGAAAATATTAATTAATAATTATCATTTATACAGATTTAATATAATATAAATAACATATTGAATCTAAATATTTTATATCCGATATGTACATTATAAAATTGAATCTCTAAAGGATGGTTTGATATAAAATTCTGAAAAGTGATTTTATAATAATAATATTTTATAAAAATACTTTAATATTCATTATAAATAAAGTAAATGAATTACAATTTAACTGTTTTATTTTATTATTTGAATATATATAATTTTGTATTTATGATAATTAATTAAAATTAATAATCACAAAATTAAATATTTGAATTTAAGATTTAGCAACTTCATAACGTTTTCCTCTAATACCCATAATACCATAGTTGGACTGAATCACACTGGTTAAATCTTCCAAATTGTAGTCCAATTTCATACTCCTGAATTTGTTCAGTTGGGGTGGCAATAACCAGTCCATCTCCTTACCGTGGTTTTCAATAAGGGTCTTGACGTCGGAATCCTGATCTTGTTGGTTGTAGCTGGTGATGATGATGGGACATTTGGTCTCCAATAAGAGATCGATGGTGGGCTTCCAGTTGTCCTTTTCGGTGGGGTAGCCGATGCCGGGACTGAAGAGGAAGAAGATATCGCGGTAGGGATCAAAAGGGACGAACTTGTCGTAGAAGTCATGGAATTTTTCGTTGTGGAAGGAGAGTGTTAATAAGCCTGTAATGGGGAATTTGCCAGATTGACCTTGAGAATCAATAGCTTCAGGACCAATGAAGTAAAGATGGAAGGGTGTTTGAGGGAAGAGGTAGTTGATTTGCTGGTAAATTTGAGGTGGGAGCTGTGATTCAGCTCTTGCTCCAAGTATGAATACTCGAATTTGCTCAATAACGCGTTGATTATTGGAATTGATTTGGGAGGATGACTCGATGGTATATTTGATAGCTATTAAATTATTAATTCAAAAAGTTGAAATGATAAAATAAAATAATTACCTGAAAGTGATTTGACACCCTCATATGTCAAACCCTTATCAAGCAAATAGGGAGAGTATTGGTGGAGAACTGAAGCAATTGTTAGAGGGTAGGAGAGTGGTTTTGTAACGTGACGCATAGATCTATCGTCCTCAACATGTTTGAAATTACGAGTAATGAAAAAGGTGTCCCAATTGGAAAAGTTCACAACAGCGTCAGGGAGTTGGGTTTTGGGAAATTGAAATTCGGGGAAAGGTCTTTGGGATCTTAAATCATGTTCATCCTCATTGATTTCCCTCAATTGACCACAAACTTCACGATGTCTTTCAATATCTTGTTGATAATGAGCTTCACTGCAATGAGTAGTAAAACCACAGTCGGGACATTCATATGTAAGCTTGGGTTTAGAAGTGGAATGTTCACCGTGTTCAAGACAAACGGGACAATTACCATAATCTTTAATCATCTTATCCCTACTAACAAGATCTTGAAAGGGAGATTTAGACCAAGGATGGAACAAGTTATCAGGTTGTAATACTCTATTATCAGGCTCTACATTTTTAACTTCCTTCTTTTTGAAAAATGAGAAAAAGTAGTTCGGACGATTGGTGTGGATGGCAGAACAACTGACTTGATTAATTTTAAATAGAGATCGACTTCGAATAGGATTTGTTATTAATCTTGAACACATTGTAATTTAAATAAAAATTTAGAATTATTAGTTATTTATGTAATTCTAATATATTGATATTTAATTTTATAGCTATTTAATTCTATTTGAATTATCTCATCATTATCTACAATCAAATTTATTAACCAAATTATTATATGATTATTTTATGGGTTTATTCCTTTCAAGTTTGAAAATAAATAAATATTTGAAAGATACTTTAAAATTATGTTCATTTCAATTAAAATTATTTAACACTCCCAAGAAATTTTTAAATATGTAAGTTTGAATTATGATGGAGCTATATAATAATCTTATCTATAATTAATCGAAGTTTATCAATAATTTTAATCAATGAATCAATCATATTTTCATAGTTAAATGATTTTAGATTTTTAATTGTATTAGATTTGGTATTGATATATTATGTTGGATAATGGTATTAAAAGCGAAAAATATAGAATTGAAATTAATATATATATGAATTTCGAGCATATTCAAATACATAGTTAGGTGAATGATAGGTCAAAAATTACATTTGTAAAGATAAATGTAAATATCATGAGAAAATATAAATGAAAAGGTAAGAATAAAATAATGATGTAGATTTTGTGATCTTTAATCAATCTTCGATAGTATAGTGGTGAGTATCCCCGCCTGTCACGCGGGTGACCTGGGTTCAATTCCCAGTCGGAGAGTTTCAGCATGTTTATTCCAAAACTCATTGAAATTAAAATTACTTATTCAACTTTTATATATTTTTTACAATTTTATCTTATATTTTCACTATTATTTTAATTATAAATTTTATAAAATTTATTCTTGAGAGTAATATATATTATTATTTTTGATAAACATTTTATATTTAATTTATTATTTACTATAACTCAATTAGAGCATTTTTTTGAAATTCAAATATTAAAAAATATCTATCAGCTTGATGCATTAAAATTATATATTATTATGATACTCAATTAGTTGTGTTTATCAAATATTTAAGATAGCAATATTAAAATTACAAATACTAATTTTAATTAAATATATTATAGGATATTAAGTCATATTACAAATATTAGCTATCAACTAATTATTACTCTAAATCAACGCCTGGTTGATTAATTTTAATTGGATAATAAAGATCAAAATACTATGTTTAATATGGTTATACAAGTTGAATAAAATGCATTTGATATCAAATTCAAAATGATTTAATGAATAATTTGATTTATGCTATAGTAGATATATTATAGAACAGTTTTATATACTATATTTAATCATTAAATCACAACAATATTCAAATATTTTTCATGATGTAATATTTTGATGATTGAATCGACTACAAATACAATAATTCAAAGTAATAGATTATAAATAGTAAATTTAATGATTGATATATCTATTTAGAAATTATTTCTTTTGCTTTTTAACTTTGCGTAAGGGATAGAAATCGGGTAATTCGGCATTGAACATTTTCTTGTAAAGTTCTTGACCAAGAGTTTCGATACTTTGATTGGGATTCTTCTTCAATTCTTCGAGAATCTTATCCGCTAAGAGCTTAGGCTTAGGTGTAGGATCAGATAATTTGACTTTTTGCTGCTTTTCAAGTTGGTTGATAACAGCGTCAACATCTTCAAATTGATAAGTGTAAACTCTCATGCCCAAACCGGGAGGATTATTTTCTAATAAATAATCTAAGAGGAATTTGAGAGATTCAGGGTGGGCATCCTTGATTTGAATAAATCTTTTATGAGTTTTTCTTTCGAAAACTTGTTGCACTTTTTTGTGAATGAAAGGAGACTTGGGAACGGCCCATCTTTCAACTTGTGTCTTTAAAGGAATGGGGCCAGAGCAAGGGATATTTAGAGCATGAGCAGCTCTCCTGGCAAAGTCAATATAAAAATCCATTGAATCGGTATAATAACTTCTGAAGTGTAAATTACAAGAGACAAAACCATGGGTGGGTTTAACTTGTAGAGGAGCTAAAAAATCATTAGAGATAAGTTAAATGTAATAAATAATATCACATACGCAAAAATAAAGGATCGTTCTTTTGAGTGGGATCTTGTGCATTTTCATCAGGTCCAAGTGGAGGAAGTTCAGCTAAGGGATTGAAACCAGAGCTAAAAAATTTTAGTTTGAGAAAATAACAAATATTAAAGAATTTCTTACGTAGCAACGCCGCGGCTGATGGCTAATCTATTACCACTATTACAGATAGTGTTCTAAAAAAATTATCAGTTGACCTGAAAAAAGAATAGATTTTATTTTTACTTTAAATGGAGTAACAACTTGAACTAATCTTCTCAAAGACATCGGATCAAATTTCTATTATCAATGTAGTCAGACTTATAATTAATTTAAAGTTTAAAATATTGTTACATTTACTTATTTAGATTAAAAATTAAATTTATATGTATTAGATATGACCAATGCTTTGTATTATTAAATCAAGTTGTAAATAAATATTAATATGGTAAATTTATTAGATGAAATTATGGGTTTAGATTCAACTGAAATTCCTTGATGTATTTTTAAGTGATTAAACATTTTTCAAAGGAATAAATCACTGTCTAAAACTTAAAATGGCATCTATAGTATCTTGATCTATAGGTAAACTTTCAAGCAATCCTTCAGGCGCATTTAATATATTTTCTATCGTTTTGAGTTCATTTTTTAAAACAAATATATCTAAATATTTTATTAATATATATCTCAGATCTTAAATTTATTTACCTCTATCATTATTAATTTCTAAGCTATTCTTTAATGTTAGATTGATTTGATTTTGGTCCATTTTTATATGTTTCATTTCTTATATAATGTTTAATAAAATTTTATATTTTATTATCAAATTTGATTACATGATTAATAATTTGATGCTCATTAAACATTTTGGTTATAAAGCTAGAAGCTTGAAAATGACTTGATACAAAGATGAGTTCATCCAATTTTTCGTGAATCAATCTTTCAAATTAATAAACAAAATCAATGATTAATAAATATTTTTTTACTTGAATTGAATTTGTGTAAAGCATTCTTCATAATTACCAAATATCGGAACCATTGCAAATCTTCGAATCATTTGTTTTGATAATAAAGTTAATCTATTTTGAATTAATATTGTTCATTTAAAAATTTAATATTGATTTACTTTGGCTGAACATTCGACCAAAAACTATTAAAATCTTCTTTAATATAAATTGGAAATAATAGAATACCAATTTTCTTGCCCGAACTCCAAAAATCCTATTTAATATTGTATTTATAAAATTATTCAATTTGTGATTATATTATAATTACTGAATATTTAATAGGTTGTAAACTTGATTCTAACCCAAATTAATTCCTCAACTTGCAAAATATTACAATATTTACCTTGTAAACTCAAGTTGGATTTTTCCAAATAATCATAAATTTCCTTCCATTCCTCATTAAAATGAAATAAAAATTTTGACATATTGAAAATTGTTATAAATTCAATTATAACTTGGAAATCATCTTTATACATTATTTACATTTAATAAATGTAAATTAATTTTTTGGTAGCTTTGAAAACTGTCGTATCATTAATTGTGATAATAATGGAAATGGAATTATTTTAAAATATAAATATTTGATCATTTTATTTGGATTTACATAATAATATTTAAATTTGAGAAGGATTGATCATCAATTAAATCTATATGTTGGTGGTTAATATTATTCGTTGATAAGCTAGCCAACTTTCATTTACCTTTTAATTGATCTCCATGAATACATCCTACAATATAAATAGTCATCCTTGATAAAATTTTGGAATTCAATAAGGTTAGAAAATCTCTCAACTCTAAAAAATCAGTCTATATAATTGAAAATATTTAGTTCAAGTTGAGGAATTTACCTTGATATTTAATATTAGTATGGGATAAATCAATATGTTTAAGCTGCTGCGATTCAATATTTAAACTGGCACTCTCTTCCATGAATGTACTCGATTGAAATTGATTGTTAGAAATATCAATATGCTGAAGTCTAAAAATCGTAGTTGTTAAAAATGATCGCGACAATTATATTCTGATAATAATTACTTGGTGCATTTGGTGAAGAATTTCGATAGTTTGTATAATGACCAATTGGTGCATTTTATAAAAGATAGATTCAAATGGGTAATGGGTTTGAAGTTATTAATAATATTTAACCATTTGATTAAATTGTCTGAATTAGATATTTTGTTGCCAACTAACTCTAATCGAAATTCTTGTAATATACCGGAATTTGTTTGATAATCGATATAGTCTATAATAATTAAGTATAAATGTTGAATTAGGAATATATTTGATATTAGTTAAATTACCATTAAATCTCAAATTATCGAAAAGAATCCTTGTATCAGATAAAACTAGATGATTTAACTGATGAAAAGAATTCAATAATTTTAATAATATCGTTAAGCATTGATCACTAATCTTTGTAAAACTTAAATTAAGGTATCTCAAATGTTTGGAATCATTTAATAATCCTGTTTTCAGTATAGTTAACAGAGATTTGGAGGAAATTAAAGTACAGCTTAAATCTAAAGATTGTAAAATTTCTAGTACTTTGGTAGATTGAAAGATTAATTCGATGCAATGGTCGTCAATGAAATTTCGACTGAGATTGAGTTGAGAGAGAGATGATTCTGGAATAGGATACTCGAGAATTGAGCAGAATGCTGAGAAATCTTGACAGGTCCAGCCTTAGATAAATTGTAATTATTAATTACATGTAACTAAAATCGTATATGGTTATTACCTTGTCCGCTGAAATTGGGTTGTATATTAGAAGTTTTATCGAATAAATGGTCAATCCAATTTAATACATTGGGATTAGGTGATACCGATAACATCATACATTTGTTTAAGTACATCTGATTAATATCCGCTGAGGATATTGATTCTAGATTGTAGTTTATTAGTACGACTTTTATAATATATATTAAATAAAATTTACCAGATTCAACTAAATCAGAATCTTCTGATTCCGAATCTGATCCAAATACTTGCGAAAAACTATGACCAAACATTTGAATTTGTCTAGCTTGATTTACAATATTCTAAAGAATATATTAGATATTGTGCAGTAATAGCATTTTATTATATTACATCCACATTCTCTTGTTCCTGCTGATCAAGAGATAAATCTAAACAAATTAATATCGAAAAAAATAGATATGATGATATAATTACTTGATAATTGACGACAAGTCGACTGAATTCCCTCCAAATTTTGAGATTTAATATACAAATCAACTAAACATACACATTACTATTGTCATAATATTATAATGAATCATTTCTTACGCATATCCCAAAGAGTTGTCTCAATCCCTTCCAAATCATTGTCTCTAATTGTTTTGGCTTCCAATTCACAGTACTATAATCATTTAGTAATTAATATAAATGATTACATTAAAAGGATTACTTCGAGAGCTTTTTGATAATCTTTTTTAGTTTTAAATAAGATACATAAATTTGCGTAAGCTTTTCGTAGGTTTTCGAAATCATCTAAATTCTCAAATCAATATAATTGTCATAATTTTTAAAATATACAATTAATTACTGTTATTTTTAGTCATATCAATAACCAAATTAAAACTATCTTGAGCCAATGTATCCTGTTTCGACTTAAAATAAACAAGCCCCAAATTAATTAAAATTTCGTGATATAATTCTTTTGAAAAGTTGTGGAATGTATAGTGTTTCTTGTCGTCTAGTATTTCACGATATTTCGATCTCGCTTCTTGGAGATGACATTTCGCTTTTGATAAATCTTCTAAATGTTTGTCTTTGGGATCCTGACTAAATTTGGGGTGTGAGATAAGTTGATAACTATGGGTATTCTTATTAACCTTTTCATTAGGTAAAAGCTTCCCAAATATTTATAAGCTTTCACAGTATAGATCTAGTACTATCATTTAAAATCTATAAAGATGTAGAGTAATATTTTAATTTTGATTACTGGATTGGAATTCGATTTAGCAGCTTCAAGATATTCTTCCAAATATGATAGACTATCAGGCGAATACTCATTATTATCACGACTAGAAAATGATTTAATAAAACAAATCCTGTCAAGTCAAATATCAATAATATTTACATTTGAAAATATTCAATAATGGCTTCAATGGTGCTAAAACAATTCAATTAAACTAATTGTTTAAAATTTGTGATAATAAGAGGCAATTTACCTTAACAACAATTCGTTATGATCTCTCTCTTGAGCCAATTGAAAAAATTTCAACAGCCATTTAAATTGAATCTTTGTGAATTCTTCATATTCTTCCAAGCTCAACTTAGTTAAGTCCAGCCCATTGAAATATTCTAAAAATTTTAAACTGATCTCCAATAGTTCTGAAAATTGTCCCGATTCATAATAGTAGTCAAATTCTTTTTCGTAGGTTTTGTAGTCTTTACTGTTGAGGGGATTGTCGCTGGACGATGTAGAAATGGTATGCTTTTTCAGGGAGTAAATCACTCTTTTTCGTCCCATTCTGGATAATTTTAAACGTATTTATTGATGATTAATTTAATTCCAAAATACTCTGAGTCATCACCACTATTTAACTTTATACTTTATCTTAAAACATTATGGGATTATTTTAACTTTTAAAAATATAATGAGTTTAACTTTGCTCATGTAATATTCAAAACGATAAAAAAAACTTATCAATAATAAAAAGATTAATTACACAATAAATGATTGTCAGCACCATTTAATAAATTTTTAAACTGTGAATATTTATTTCATTAATCTCTTTTTGAAAAACTTTTGCACTATAAACAAATATAATTTCAAAAAAGACTTTAAAATAATACCTGATAATAAACTATTATTACAGTTACCATATATATTCATTTGATTTAAGATAAAATATAATATTATTTTAACACATATATTAAATCTTGGGCTTGATATATAATTCATTTTTAAACTTTAGTAACTTATAAATAATTTAAAAAATATTTAGCTAGAGACTTTAAATTTTTCAATAATTAGATATTCTACATATTCTTTCAGCAATATTAATATTAATTATATCAATTAAAGCCAATAGCATTCATCAAACTATTCGATTCATCAATATCCTTCCGAAAACATATTGTTAAAAAGACCTGAATTATAGTTTGATTATATTAAAGTATCAATAATTTTAATAGATTTAATTTTCTAAGATAGATCTAAGTGTATTAATTGTTTGATTACTTTCAGTTTATTTTAAATATGATGTCAGCTTAATGATTTGATCAATTAATTAATAAAACATATATGTATATATTATAATATAAAAAATACATTCATATATGTACTTTGTGATTCTTAAACATATTTTTAAATATTCATCAAAAAGAATTAATAAATAATTTCTTTAGCAATCACTTTAAATTTTAATCAATTTGATTTAATTCAATAATTAAAATGGTTTGAGTTTTGTACCATATCACTGTTAACATCTCAATTTGAAAGAAATAGAGCACGTCAGAGTATTT
This sequence comes from Conidiobolus incongruus B7586, assembly GCA_000697335.1. NCBI lineage: Eukaryota > Fungi > Entomophthoromycota > Entomophthoromycetes > Entomophthorales > Conidiobolaceae > Conidiobolus > Conidiobolus incongruus. The sequence continues at coordinate 46,866 of JNEM01014281.1, read as the reverse complement.
ACAATAAAATTTAAAGGATTAAAACTGGTATTAATATTGTTTTTAATAATAATTTATAATAAATTTACAAATAATTATTTATCTTGCAGTTTGGTTAAACACCTATTTTCCAATTGTAAATTCCAACAAAAAATCAGCTTATTCGACTTATTATAATCCCATAATAGCTATAAAATTAATTTATTATAAATTTCAAGCTAATAGGTATTTTACATCATTAAGCAGTGAGTCAAAGAAATATTTTAACATAGTATTCATTAAAATATTAATATAAAATATTTCCTAACTTTTGCATATCAAATTATATTATTCAATTTCCAGCGTAACATTATGAGTCAAATTTCTTCTCTATTTCATCAGGATCAGATTGAATTTAGTACAGTTCCCCCTACCATTTCTCATTCGAATGAATCGAATTCACTTCGCCATGACGATTTGTTCCAGTTGGTAGACGTCGTCAAAGATAAACCCATTTCCGAAGAATGGACTTTACGTCACTTGTCCAACGTACATCCGCTTCCAAAACAAAATAGCTCGAATAGTATCCCAAATACCACTCATCCCTCATTTTACAATTCATTAACTCAAGCTTTTGTCAGCTATTTTTCTAATATAGAAAAAACTACTGAACCTCATACATCATTTAAAATTCCTAAAACACCTCAATTAGTAGTTAAATTTCATCGTACTAAATCAACTACAGCTGTCATTTATAAGAAAACCTTGCAGATTTATTCCAAAGCCTTGGATAATACACCTTATCATCAATTAGATGTCGATAATCCTACTTCTATGGAATGGGTGCCCTTGGCCAATGATACATTATTAGTTGGTACTCAAACAGGCCCTTATCTTTACACTCGACTAGAATCTGCTACACCTCTGTGTATTCCATTAATATATCCTCAGCATGATAACATTCAAGATGTGGCTATTAATTGTCAGGGAATGTTCGCAGTTACATTATCCGCCAATTCTCCATATATCATTTTGTGGGATTTAGTGAGTCAAGTACCTCATCCCCTTCTAACGAATGAGAAGCCTCAACGTATCATATGGTCTCCCAATGGCAAATATTTGGCGATTGTTCAATATGACCAAATTACCATTTTAAATCCATCATCATTCGAAACCTATCCCATCAGCACAGAACCCATTCACGCTATTGCATGGAATTCAGACAGTCAAAGTCTAATCTATTCTTCACTTGTCGAAACCAACTTAAAAATCATTCAAATGCTTCCATTAGCTTCTCATATTCAATTAACACAATTAACTTCAGTTGCTTTGGACAGTATACCAAACTTTAAGACACCTGTGAATACAAAATACAAGATTGAATCGATTTCCATTAACAGTAAGGGTGATTTAGTGCTCGGTTACTCCGCTCAATCTTCCAAATATCCCAATGTACATCTTTTCAAAATTCATTTGGATCATATCAACTATTATTCAACCATTAGGAATCAAATCTTTGAATTTGTCCAATCATTCGAATATGAACCTATGATTACAAGAAGTGCATATGATATCTCTGATACTAACAATCAAAATTTAGCCAATTTATATTCCATTGCTCATTTCCATCCATCTGTTGATAGTGAGCTTTGGGTACAATATGGTGAGAGTACTCTTAAACGCTTTTTTTTAAATAAATGAATTTAGTTATATTATTTAATAATAAAAAATAGTGTAATTTGCTCACAATAGCCTTAAGGTACTCAATATACTTGACATAAATGAATAGTGCTTCGAAATTTGATTCAATAATTTAATTTCATATCTTGTAAATATAAATATCAATTAATGAGCCAATGTTATAATTAAATAAAAAAGAAAAGTATATAACTAAAGTTTAAATATAATTTTTGAGAAAATATGCATATTATGTTCTATTTAATCAGGTAATATATTAATAATCTAAACTGCCGATAATTGTCAACATATCGTTAGCTGCCGAAAATTCTAAAATTTTGAATGTGATTGTATTTGTGTTGGCGATAGGTTGATCGTTTCCAACCGAGACCCATTCACCAGTTGTAAAAGCATCTTCCGAATTGCGTTTCCATTTGTACTTGTCTTTAGGGATATTGGAAGCAGGAATAGACACGTTGAAAGTGTTGAATACTAACAGACCCAAGTGATCTGAGGATTGAAGACTCACTGTTCCTTCTACAAATTGAAAATTGTTTAGCTAAAAACTATTAATATCAATGAGGTTGAATTACCAAGTGTCGACCCAATAACTGGTCTCCAAATTAAAAATTTAACTTCGACCCAGAAGTTAATAAAAGGGCAATCGTATAAAATTTTACCATTAGCTTGTAATGGCTTGGAGTTGGAATGACTTAATACTACACCATTTAATTGAGGTACGTATCTACAAAAATATCATATTAAGGATGATTATTCATAAAAGTATACAAAAATTAAAGTACTTCATAATTAGACTATTTAACTGCTCATTAATTCCCTGTCTCAAATTATCACCATAACAGGGAGCTAAAGTGAGATAAATCTGACAATTCATAGAAATAAAACCCAAATCACTCTGAACAATTTTTTTAGAGGGTTGAATATGTAATTCGGATTCATCTTCAATTTCCACCTCTTCAATTTTAGTCTCCTCCTTCTTTTCCTTTTTCTCCTTCTTTTCTTTCTTTTCTTTCTTTTCTTTCTTCTCCTTCTTAATCTTTTTGGGCTTTGGTTCTTCCGTTATTGTATTTTCCACATTTTCTATAACTGTACCTTCTTCTAAATGTTTTTTACCCATTTTTTATTATAATTAACTAAATAAGTTGAATTAGTTAAACCAATATTGAATTGGAATTTAATTAATATACATAATTGATTTATATATAATTAAATGACAATAATTATAATTTTAATTAATTTATTTAATGACTAATGTTATTAATAGCATTTTTGAAATTTTGAATTTTAGATTTTATATTATTAATTCATTTCATGTAACTGATCAAATTGTGGGATGAATATTGAATTTCAATTTAACTTTAATTATTCCAAAATTAATTTTATTTTGAAATATGTTAATATGATTTAAAGAGTATTTGAAATTATAAAAACATAATTCTAAAAACAATATTTTACATTAATATAATGAACCATTGTACATAATCAGATATGTTTTTCATGAATCAAGTATTCAAAATTTCCAAAAAATAACAAATGTTACACTAGCCATAAGTTTTGATTAAATTAAAATTTTAAACTTGCTGATATGACTAGAGCAAAATTGTCTTTAATTTTATTAGTAATATTTGTTGAATATTTGTAAAATATTATATTACATGAAAACACCTTAATTATAAATTATTTGAAGCTTTTGTTTTACTGTTCATTAAAATTATATATAAATAATTAAAAATAGATAACTTTTAGACCAAAGGTTAAAATGTGATTAAATTGAATAAATCAAAACTTTCAATATTCATTTTGGTTATTAGATTAATGAGATTTTAGTTATAATATAGCCTAGATTTATGATTATTCAATAATATATTTAAAAATTCTAATTGTAGCTTCGTTTTGATTCATATTGGTGAGTTTGTAAAAATCAAATATAAAAAAGTTTAATTTTTTTATTAACTGTAGTTAGGATATCCATAATCCAATTATAACATTAAGTTTATTTTTTTAGATTAAATTATAGTGCTGCAATAGTCATTGATATTCTTTGAAAACATATTAATGCATAATAGCAACTCAATAATAAAAAATAAATTGAAATGTCAAAATTAAATCGTTAAAGTATCTCAACAATGGATTCTGTTAATATCATTGTTCAGAAAGGGTATAAAAATTAAGTTGGTCGACATCAATTTTGAAATTTCCCAAATTTAAATTATTTTCGAAATAAAAAACAAGCTAGTAAAAGATAAAAGTGATATTTGGATATCAATGATATGAAAGCAAAAATACAAAATCTGTAATTCACATTATTCGATTCATTAATTTGTTATTAATATGAAAAAGAAATTTATTTTGAGTAATTCAAATGAATAGTTTTTGTTCAAATACAAATTTTGATTCTTTAGCCAAATCGTATTAAGTGTATGAAAGATAAACTTTGAGCAATAAATTTCAATTAAGATCTGATAATGAATCCTTTGTTAATAAGGGTTCAGTATTCCCAAAATTTATTTTCACGAAATCTGATCATTTTAACTGTTGATTTCAAAATTTCAATTTAACTCGAATTATCATGTTATTTATCACTTTCAATTTAAAATAGCTAAAATTTGGTATAAGATTGAAGCCCATTAATGAAACGACCGACAAAAATTATACATCAGTTTGTATCAACTATCATTTTTCGAATCCAAGCCGTAATATTCAAATTTTAATATATTGACCTGAATATAAACTTCTCTGCTGAATGAAGTTTTAAATTCCATAATTCTGAACAATCAAATTTGACAAATTGCTGAATTTAGAATTAACCTTGGATTCAAAATTTCATAACTAACAATGATTGGATAATTACCAAATCAAATTCTACATATCAAATAATTAAAAAATTTTAATCCAATTAACCAATCAAATGGATTATAATCATCAATTTATCAAATTCGCGTAAATTTCAAATTGATATTTAAGAAATTGTGACATCAATCAGCCCAAAAAAATTTAATCTACAATAATTCAACAAATATATTTTGAATAAAATTTTTTAATAATTACTCTTAATTATAAATAATTGTTATTAATCTAACAAAAAATTTGAAGATGACTGTAAGATCCCCCAGTAAAATAGCAAAACGTCAAAAATCCAATGATAGTGAAGTGGTTAGAAAATTTGTTGAAGGGATCAATCGCGCTTATGTCAAAAAGGACAAAGTTGGCATCGTTTACATTTGTGGTAATGGCGACTGTGGTCAATTGGGTTTAGGCGAAGATGTTTTTGAAAGATTGAGACCTGCCCCAATTCCTCAACTTGAAAATCTCGATGTTGTTGACGTCGCCGCTGGTGGTCTCCATAATATCGTGTTGACTAAAGATAACAAATTATACTCTTGGGGTTGTAACGACCAAGGTGCTCTAGGTCGTCAAGGTGACGAATTCGTTCCCGAACAAATTCCCGGGTTGGAAGACGTTCAAGTTGTCAAAATTGCTTGTGGTGATTCTGTATCTGTTGCTTTGACTGATAAGGGTCAGCTCTATAGTTGGGGTACTTTTAGAAATGCTGAAGGCATTTTGGGATTTTCTAAAGGCTCTAGTATTCAAAATACTCCCACTTTGGTTGAAGGTTTCCCCAATAATGTTTGGATTGTTGACGTCGTCGCTGGTTCTGATCATATTTTAGCTCTTACTTCCGATGGTAGAGTCTATGGTTGGGGTAATGGTCAACAAAGTCAGATTGGTCGTCGTGTTTTGCCTCGTCGTGTTAAAAATGGTCTCGTTCCTGAAAGATTGGGTATCAAGAATATTGTATCAATTGCTGCTGGTGCTTACCACTCCTTTGCTATTAATAAAAGTGGCGATGTTTATGCTTGGGGCTTGAATAACTTCAGTCAATGTGGTTTTTTCACCGTTGATGGTATGGTTTACACTCCCACTAAAATCGAGCTTCCCTTTGAAGATGCTAAGATCACTCAAATTGTTGCTGGTGAACATCACTCTCTATTTTTAGATGATAAGGGTAGAGTTTATGGCTGTGGTAGATCCGACTCCCATCAACTCGGCTTACCCGAGAGTTTCAACAGTTCTAACGACACCAGCAAGCGTATGGTCACCCACGTCTCCCACAATGAAAAGCTCGAAAACATCCGTTACATCGACTCTGGTTCTAACCATTGCGTTGCCATTAACAAAGAAAACGAAGCCTTCTCATGGGGCTATGGTGACAGCGGTGCTTTAGGCAATTTACAAAACGAAGACGTCGAATTTCCCACCAAAATTACATCTTACAAAGGGTTCACAACCGACAAGCCCGCTAAAGTCATTCAAGCTAACCTTGGAGGTCAACATACTGTATTTTTGTTAGAAAAATCTTAATTAGCACTTTTGTTCATATTATCATATATCAATACAATTAAAAAAATATTTATATATTTTTAATTAAACCACTAACAGTTATTTTATTGTGAATTATATCAAATATTAATCATCGAAATCATCTAATTATTGTAATTTGAAAAATTTTAAAATTATTAAATTCTGTAATGTATAATACATTGCTGTCCATATTAAAAATATCTAACATTATATGTTAATAATTTAAAGATTAATTGAAACATTGTTATAAATTTATATTGATACGTATGATTGAAGCAAGAGTATAAAAATATTAATGCAATAATAATTTAATAGTGATGTATTGCAATTTAAATGCACATTTAATTAAAATAAAAGATAAAGACAAATTAAAATAATTGCAATAAAGGTATAAACTATCTATCAAATAATTTAAACACTTTTTTAGGTGGTGGCGTATTAGGAATATCTTCGTCAGACATAATTTCAAAACTTTCACTACTTGTCCTTTTCTCAACATGTTCATCATCATTATTATTATTACTATTATTGTGGTCCATATTTTGAGATTCCGACGACGTCAATATAATCATTTTACGACCTTGAGGTTGAGTTTGATCTGAATTCGTAATTAGATCGATGGGTGTCGAACTCACTAGATTTTGAATAGGAGGTAACTAAATCCAATGTTAGTAAGTAATAAGCAATAAGTAATAGATCATTTTAAAACTCACAGAATTAGAAGCGGACGAAGGGAGATGAATAGACTGATTTTGACTATTGTTACTAATCGAAATATCCGCTACGATAGTATCGTCAAACTTTTGGTTATCCTTGTCGCTATTGCTATTGTTATTTAGGGAAGTATTCTCGGTGGAGTGGGAATGACTCTGAGGCTGTGATTCTCTTCTAGTATTGGGTGGCGTATTTTTCAATAATTCATCGGATTTCTGCTGCTCTCTGTCGAAATGACTACTAGGATTCCGTAGAGATACATTCACATTGGAATTGGAATGGCTTTGGGGTTGTGTTTCGCTTTTGGTAAAGGTTGGAGATTCTTGTAATCTGAAGGAATCATCTATTAGGGGCAAACTAAGCGAAATATGGTTTCTAGATTCCATGATGATATTTGATAATTGGGAGTTGATTGGGTTGAATTTGGGATGAATGGATAGTTCTGTGATTGTAGATTGATCTAATTGGGATTCATTAGGGTATACGATCATTGGGTCGATGTATGTGCCATCAACTGTTGAATTGAATGTATTCAATGCTGGTATAAACAGCTGACCAGTGACAAGTGATGAAAATTTCACTTCAAAATTGATAGGACTAAAATAATAACATTAGTATAAAGTTAAATTTGTCAATAAAATATTTAAAACACCTTTCAGCTTCATTAAAATATAATTCAACATCGGACTTAATACTCTCAGCAAATTTAGACAAAGTCTATCATAAAGTTAATCAGATTGGATATTTCTATAGCAATTATAAATTACTTTGATATCCTTGGCACTAAATGATAAACTAGAATTAGGCTCCACTTGATATTTGACAAAATCATCAACACCCAAAGAGAATTCAGTACTTAATTTCCAATTACCTATTATATATAATTTGAATTAACAAAGTACTTTAATTTATTTATCATATGTATTACCAGGTCCTCTAGTACTCAATGAGGTATCTCTAGTCTTGAGCACCAACGAATCCTCCATAAAGGTCATCCACAAATCCTGACTCTTCGTCTGAAACTTCTTCATCCAATTCAATAGAACCTTAGCTGGCAAAATCACATTATTTCTCCATTTACTAGGATCGCTTATCACAATAGGAGCTCTCTGAGTATCGAAATAGCTGAGTTTATTGATTTTCGATAGGCCATTTGTCAATTTGAGTTCGAAATGAATGGTTAAATCTTCAATGAATACGGAGGCGTTTGGTTTCGGCGTTTCGAGTTGAATATGTAAACTGTCGAATAGCTTATCATCGGATCCTAGTCCTTGGAAGATTTGTTGTAAACTCTATCCATTATATTATACATAAGTATCATTAAAAATATAAATTAATACCTCTAAGTTGACCCTGCACACGAATTCCTCACCCTGAGTACCACCACTATTAGAAACAATAGTATAAACTTTAAAAAAGCACAAATTTAGTTTAAATTGGCAGATATAAGCCTCAATATTATCGCCGATACTCAATACCAACTATTCCCATCTGAATTAATAAAACAGTCATTTTTATAATTTTATTAATAGTTTACTTGATTTCTAAACCATGAAAATATAACTTCAGTACCAAAAGATGCCATACAATTAATAATGTTACTAAATACTATAATTCCAAATCAATTAAAGATTTCATAATGATTAATACTTGAAATACCTTTGATGCTTCCTGCAGGTATAATACAATTCATCTTATTTTGTTATGATTAATTAAAAAAACTATTAAAAAAGAAATAAAAATAAGAATATATATTTACAATGAATTAATGATGCATTAGTAATACAATTGGATTTTTAATATCAATCACGAAAATTCACCCATTTTTATAATTTGTAATTTTATTTATTCGAGTAGAATTAATTTATGGGATTTGAAAGGATTGAGTTTGATAAAGTGAAAATGTTTTTCAAATAACAATATAATAAACATTATTGATATTAACTGATAAATAATGTTATTAATCAAAAATATACAAGTATGATTAATTTGAGAATCATTTTATTAGCAAATGCTTTTTAATTTTTATTACAATTTTCAAAATTAAAAAATATATATTGTAACAAAAAATCTAGTAAAAAATAATTAATAAAATATGATTAACCATAATGAAAAATTTATCTAACCTAATAAATTCATCAATATAGCCCATTATTACAACTCTGTCATAGTTTCTACAAAAATAATATAGTTTATAACAATCAAAAATTTTCAATTCTAAATTTTATAGTAGAAGAATTTTTAATGAATTGACGAAGGGTATTAATTGAGGGGATTTCTTACTGCTCCAAACATTTCCAAAGCTTCGTCGAATCCGAAATTCACCTTTTCTGTGAGACCGGGATTCGAATTGAACAGGAATGCGTAGTATCGGAATGCCATGACGACAGAAACGTCAGCGAGGTCGAGAGCGTAATCGATTGGTGTCTAATTAAATGAGTTAATAATTGCATTGTTTAATTGGAGTTTTAGATTAATTACCTTGCCATTTTGATCTGTCATCTTCCAATCTGCACCCTTCTTGAGTAAGAACCAAATCAATCTAGGATTTTGCGTGTAGGTGGAGTAATGGAGTGGTGTCTTGCCAGATGCGTCGACGAGATTGAGATTACTGGACCACATTATTAAGAACTCAATACTAGCATAATCTTTGCGCTTCAGAGCTTGATGAAGACAGCCGGACTGCTCCGCTTGTGGGTTTTGATAGTTGATATCGGCTCCTTGGATTAAGTAGTCCAGGGCTGAAGATAAGTCGTTTTGTTCCATGGATTCCCAGAATTTCTAAATGGTATTAGAATTTTGTCATAATACGAATCATCAAGTTACTTACTAGATTAATGTCAGCATCGGATTGAGGATTTTCCGAATCTTCTTCATTACTTTTGTTAAAATCTTCAATAAAATTACAAAATCTTTTTTGAACATATTTAGCAGTGATGAACTTGGATTTGTGTCCTCTATAATTATTATTAGAAATTGATTAAAATTAGTAAGTGTATAACTACTGTTCAGAATTAGGTAAAATAGCTTTCAAATCAAGTTCTGTTAATATCGATTCCTTATTATCTGGATTTTCAATTAACTTAGCTTCGAGAATTCGATTCACTTTGATGTTGCCAAGTTTTTTCATTACCTACCAATATGTTATTAGTGATTACCAAAATTTTGAAAAAGTTAGAATATACCTCAATTAATGACACTTCCCAATTATCTAAAGTAAGAGATCTCACTTTAGAAACATGAACACCTAAACTACGATGAATTCCAGAGCATTCAATACATAGGACAATTCCCAAGTTGATACATGCCCATGTAGGAGCTAAAATGCATCAATCAGTAAGTTTGGTGATACATTCAATTAAAAATCTACCTTCAGATCCACAGTCAGCACACTTATCATTGCCAGGAATAGATCTAATAATATCAAGATTGCTGGCTCTATTATCCGATATAGTGTCGTTTAATTGCTAAATTAGTAACAATTAGAATGATCAGTATTAAACATATTAATTAATATATACTATTGAATTTCTCATAGTCACTGGGCTAGAACAATTGAAATGGTGGGAATTTTCAATTGCAGTCTGTAAAGTTTGAACCCAAACTCTCATTCTTTCTTCATTTTCTGCTTGGAGTAAATAAGTTCTAATCAATATGAATAAAATAAATTAGATAAATCAAAGTAAATTAATGAATTTACCTCTCATTTGAAACCAATTGGAAAACAAATCTTCTATCTATATTATGAGGAATTTTAACTGTACATAATTTTAAATTAATTTTGGAAGGTGCATCATTAGGCTAACAATAGTCTAATTAATACACTTCAAAACATTCCAATAAAATTTAAGATAATCACCTTATCACGATTAGTATAAGACAAATGCTCATTTTCGATTTTGAAAAAGTATCGGGTCCAACTTTCAAAAATTCGTTGATCACTTTTCAAGTAGAGGTATCCACTTTGGGGATTGGAAAAGTTGTTGGTATTCACCAATTCAAATTCTCCAGAATTGGCTTCAGGTGCAATAGTGAGTTCTTGAAGCATGACATTTCGCAAAGCTTCGGTTTTTTCGGTTTCAGCTTGTTGTTGGCTTCTCATCTATTGTTGAATAAAGAATAATTAGTAGAATTTAATAATTAATTTATAATGTATTTTACTTCTTGAAGCTGAGCTAGATAATTTAAAAAATCGAATTAACATTATTCATGATATAACTATAAATGATTTACCAGTAACATCTTTCATTAATGGTTCAATATCTTTTAAAATTTCATAGCCTTGATGAAAGAAAGAAGAATATGTATACATTAAACCCAAAACCTAAAATATGTATTGATCAAATACGACAAATTTAATTGGAGTAATAAGTTTACCATTTCCATAAAGTTCATCTGTTGATTTGCTCTGAAATCTCTAAGCTCTCTCGAATAATCAAAAGTAATCTCGTGAAATTCTTCTTTGGAGCGGTTCATATCGTTATAACACTAAATATTATATTATTCAGCTGTTATTAATATTGGTCATATTAAATAGTTACTTCGTTAATGGTGGCGTCCTTTTCCTTTTTACTCAAATATTTTGACAGGGCTGCAGTATATTCATCACTCGATTTGTCAAATCTTTTCTTACTTTCCTAAATTTTCGTTATTGAATACTCTTAAAGTTGAACAATATTCAAAAAAATACTCTTATTTTTGGTACTTGTGCCTTTAAAATTTCATCTATTGGATTTAAAAATACGTCCTCTATATGTGATATCTAAAATTATTCATCTAATTAGATTCAATTGGTGCTTTAAATACTAGTAAGTTTTACGAGCATATCTCGACTCCTCTCTATCTCGGATAGCCCTACTGCAAAGTGACTCAAAGTATGATCTAATCAAAAATTAATGAATATCTATTAGAACTATTAATAGCTTTAATTTTTTTAAAATATTTACCAAAATAATTATGATTAGTTTGAGGCTCAGTAGAAAAACTCATATCGTTTAAAATTTGAGTAAATTTGATCATTTTTTCTGATAACTCTGAAAAATTCAATTTAATATTTAAATAAAAGTATATAATATAAATAATTACGTGTTGAAACTTCGCCAACCGAACTCATAAACTTGTGAATAGAAATAAATTGCTTTTCTAATCGGTTCACACTATCTTCATGTTGCGCGATTTGACGACGGAATGTCGGTGTGTCGTTCAAACAGTCCCTCAAATTGATTAAGTTATATAAACTCATTTCTTTATATTAGAATAGTATGTATCAATTTTATGTATATTTAAGAATTCTGTATTGAATAAATAGTTCATAGAATTGGTTTTAAGGGTGTGAAATCTATACATAATTGTTAAATTAGATTATATGGGAATTTGTGACTAATTAGATAAAGGGTTAACCTCACTAAATTATTAGTTTCAGAATTAATTAAAAAGTTTTTAAAATAAATTTTTTCGAAATTGATATGAATATTTTGAATTCCAGCTAGTTGAACTTAAATTATATAGAATATTTTAAACAAATCATGCTTTATTGAAATATTTGTAACAATATTTAATATATTCGCAGTTTATTATTTTGAATTAACTGAACTTCCAAAATGGTACTCTAAAAATGGATTCTCACATTGAGCAATCTTATAGACTATTTTCTAATATGATTATTGAAATAATATTCAAATTAGGCGCCATTTAATTGAAATTTATTTACGTAGACATAAGGATTACTTAAATATAAATTATAATTGTTAAAAGATAGCAAAATGGTATAAATGCGAAAAAATATTCGAAATATACTTTTAAACTTAGTAGCCTTATCAATATTGGAATGATTACAGTCGTGATTATCTTTCAATTATTTATATATTGAATCTTTAAATATTTTTAAACAAGATAAACTATTCTAAGTAAATTTGATGCCAATGTTAAATTTATATATTATCAAAAATGGAATTAAAATACTACTCCATGTTAGCTTTTTTTAGTTTTTGAATAATCCTACAAGTTGAGCTCAAATAAAATTATATTCCTTGATAAACTATAAAATTAATTATAATAATTAAATACTTTTTGGCTGACCTTTAAGACTTTTACTTTTTATTAACTGACAAAAAGTTGCAAAAAACATACAATAAATCTATCTTTGAGAAAGATGCAACATCCTATATAAATTTTTTAAGATATAAAGTAAGTTGAAATAGGATAATATATATCATTTCGCTTTAACTTGATTTGATATCTTAATTATGTGCTCGTGTTATTTTGAGTATAAATTGTGCATTTATATCAATTAACATGTATATAGAATATAATAATGTTTTTGCATTGATATCTAAGTTCGATTATCAACACAATCTTAAATGAGTATAGATATTCAATTGCTTTAAAAATTTTCATATTGCTTATCTTTAATCATATATATCTATTTCGCAAAATATATTATAATAATATAGACTGATAATCCCTATGTATTACACCATTGAAATTTATATTTATAGTGAAAAAGCTTCATTGCTACAAATATGCAAATATAATGTGGTTACATAAATGATAACCCGCCCGACCAACTTCATCTCGCGATCTATTATCTTATGGAGTCTTAATCCTAAAAGATCTATCATGCCACTTCAAGGTCTCATTCTTCTAGTAACCCAATACACTTTACACTACCTACATTCGACAATTGGTCTATAAGAGAACCACTGTAGGGATGGATCATCATCACCTCAGGTCTTCTGTGAAGCTCATTAAACCCTTAACAAACCCCAATAAAGCATCCTAACTTAAACTACCAAACAGCCCATAGACAAGCTGCTTCTTTATCAATTATTAACCTTCTACTAGCAATCGGTAGAATCACAATAACAATAAAATTAATTATTTAAAATGAATAGTATCACTGATTAATAGAAAAATACCTTTATATATATATTGATTTAAAAAATAAATATCAAATTTAATCAATGTATGGAAATTAATACAAAATAAAATATAGGTTCCGATATATCGTTTTAAAATCAGAAATTAATAATAGATATGCATTAAATATATATATATTATTAAATTTAATATAAATATTTATATGAGTCGAAAAAATACTAGTTTAATATTAGAAAATTTTGTTTTCATAATTGCATATAAGCGGAAAGTCATTTTAATTTAATTCGATAATAATGAATAGAATAATAAAAACAAAATTTGCAAAATAAGATATATAAAAAATAAAAAATGATTTGAATAAATAATGATTTATTGTATTTAACTAAAATATAATTAAAATAATTAAAAATTGCCATTGAATAAATTTGAATTATGTTATTATAATAATTACCTTTGGATCATAATAGATTCATTATCCATTGGTGTTCTGAAAGAGAGTCAAAGAGTGCTGAGAACAAAGATTCATATATCCAAAAATCATTAGTGATACCAAATGCTTGAATTCAATTCAACCTTCGACAGTGACAAAAGTAAGCATCCCAAACACAAAGTAGGAATTTCAATCAATGATGAGCCAAGATTATGTAAACCAAGATTTTAAAGTTCGTATCACCAAACAACCAATAAAGTAAATGTGAACGATTCAGAGAAGCTGTTAAAAATTAAGCTAGTAAATGAATGCATATAGATGCTCAAATTGAGTAATTACTGATCAGTAGAAAAGAAAAAAGCTCTGGAATGTGCCAAAAACGCAGTCACTAAGATATCAAACAGCCATTAGTGACGCCAAATGTGTGGATTCAGCTGAACCGCCAACGGAGACAGAAGTAAGCATCTCGAGCTCAAAATAGGGATTCCAACGACTGATGTGCCATAATCATGTAAACCAGGGTTCCAAAATTTATATCGCCAAATCGCCAATAAAGAGGATATCAACGATCCAGGGGACCTATTGAGAAATTAAGTTAGTAAATGAATGTATAATAAGATTATTGATATAATAATAGTCAAGCCAAGTGATTAATCATCAAGTAGAATGGAAGAGAGTCCAAGAGTGTACCAAGAACAAACATTCATATATCCAACAACCATTGATGACACCAAACGCGTGGATTCAGCTGAACCGCAGACTGAGACAGCCGTTACCATCTCAAACATAAAGTAGGGATTTCAACGACTGATGAGCCATGTTTGTGTTAACCAAGGTTCCAACGTTCTTATCACCAATTAGCTGATACCGAAAATATGAATAGTTCAGGGTACCTATTGAGAACTAAGTTAGTAAATGAATGCATATTAATGCTCAAGCTGAGTAATTACCCATCTGTGAAATAGAAAAAAAACTCTGAAATGCGCCAAAGACGCAGTCACTCAGATATCCAACAGCCATTAGTGACACCAAACGCGTGGATTCAGCTGAACCGCAGACTGAGACAGCCGTTACCATCTCAAACATAAAGTAGGGATTTCAACGACTGATGAGCCATGTTTGTGTTAACCAAGGTTCCAACGTTCTTATCACCAATTAGCTGATACCGAAAATATGAATAGTTCAGGGTACCTATTGAGAACTAAGTTAGTAAATGAATGCATATTAATGCTCAAGCTGAGTAATTACCCATCTGTGAAATAGAAAAAAAACTCTGAAATGCGCCAAAGACGCAGTCACTCAGATATCCAACAGCCATTAGTGACACCAAACGCGTGGATTCAGCTGAACCGCAGACTGAGACAGCCGTTACCATCTCAAACATAAAGTAGGGATTTCAACGACTGATGAGCCATGTTTGTGTTAACCAAGGTTCCAACGTTCTTATCACCAAGCGACTGATAGAGAAAATCCAAATGATCAGAATAGATTTAACAAATTATAGCATTTGTCAAATGAATGATGTTTTTATATTCAAATTGGAATTGTTCCAAATTGACTTTAACGAATAGCAATTGATTAGATGTTTTAACTAAAATTTAGAGTTAACAGGTATCTGAAATGATAACAAGAAATTGACCCAATTAAATAAAATTGATAAAATATTACAATAACAAAATTTTATACAATTTAATTTGTTATTAAATAATTTGTAAAATATAGTATATAAAATATAAGCTTTAATAGTCATTAATATGTTCTTGTACCAATCTAAGACTAAATAATAACCTATTGTTATATTATCAGTATGTTAATATTAACGAAAATAATGAATTAATTATAATATTTGTAACGAAGAATCTTTGGATAATATTGTCGATCTAATTTCTACAATATATTTTGGTCATGTTGTCCTATTAATATTTAGTTCGTTCTTGTTCTATTGTTTAATTATGTTTTGAAATTACGTCACGATTAAAATATTTTAGTAAAATATATATAATATGGATTTTAACCATCATATATAAATATTATCTTTTAAAATAATGTGTTTAAAAGAACTCGAAAATATCCCAGATGATCACCCAATAATTAGTTGGACTCATGAAGATGTCTTGAACTGGGCAAGTAACTTACCAATCACTTCAAAAACTAAAATTACAATAGATGGTTAGTAATTATTAATTTACATATATATTATAAACATTAAAATGTTATTAGAACAAAATCTTGTTGGTTTATCTGTATTTCGGTTTAATGATAGATATCTTAGAAGAGTTGGTATTATTTTGCAAGGGGATATCGATTTGTTAATTTTTCATTCTAGAAAATTAATTGGTAAATAATTTCAAATATTATTATATCTCACTAATCATTTGACATCTTGATTACAATAGAAATCAGTATTAGCGTGAATCATGATATCTCGCGGCATCCTGCTCCACAATCAATTGATAGCGACTTGGAAATTATTTCAACATCAAAATTGATAGATCCTTCGGTCTCATCTACAACAGTCACCAGCCGAACCAATAAACAAGAACGTTTTAATGCTTCTTTTTCTGTTGTGTCTCAATCCAAAGAATTAGTTAAATCAAATAAAAAGTCAAAAAAAGGCAAAAACGAACATAATATGCGCCCATTGGAATTGTTTTTTAACAGAGAACTATTTAATTTATCAGCTGATCAAAGTCACCAATTCCACTATCTTCAACCAGTATTTTGGCCTTTACCTACCATTTTAATTGATACTATCAAATACTTATGGAAAAAAATCTATTTCGATCGAGTTTCTTGTATTGTTAGTCACCATAACGCTGATGATTTGACTCAAATTCTACTCAATTTCATTAATACTCTCAAGTATCATGCTAACAAAAATATTTCATCTATGGCAATAGGATTAAGAAGATTTCACCTTATTTTAATCTCATCAACTGAAAGGATTGCACATTGGAGCAGTAAACTAGCTGGATTGAGGGCTAAGGTCTCACGACCAATTCATTTTCCTAATCCCACTCTTATTTGCGAAAATCAATTCGAATCAAATACCCAAAAGTTAGCACAGTGGGACAACAAAGGTGGAATAATTTTGATTTCTGAAGAATTTTTACACAAAATATTTTATACTTGTAGAGAATGTTTTTCAGAAATACGCAATTTATTACTTGGTAACAAGAAAACACCATTAATCACTATAGATGCATTTTCCAATTCTCATTCCATATCAAAAATCACAAATTGCATCACCCAATTTGAAAACCCAATATTATTATATTTAACAAATCAAGATTATCTTACAATTCTTGATAATTTGTATCATATTATTCACTCGGTAGATGAAAGTGTTTTTAATAACTTTGGGCTGTTTTCGTCGTTATTCAAAAAACCCATAATAACTGGACAATTGCCTCAGGCTACCTCTGAACAAAAGGTGAAAGCGGTGCGATTATTAGATGATATCAATGTAATTAAGAAACAATATGTTTACCAAGTTCAACATGAAGATCGTTCCTGAAAAATGAAAATTCTATTTGGCAAAAATTTATAATTTAACCTATTATATTGGGCAAAACATATTACAAATTTAAAATTTCTTGATTTGTATTAAATAAACTGTGATTATTGATTTATGTTAAATTAATCATGAATTTTCTCATTCTTTTGAATTTTTACTATATTATTAATTCAGCTAACTATAATACTATAATAAATAACTGCAGCCTCAAAATCCAAAATATATCCAATCTCATGTTGATTCATTTGGCTGATTTTAGTTATTCTTTCCTTTTTTCCATGCAAATGTGAATTTCATTACAGAAATTAATTAATACGTGGGAATGTTGATGATATTGAATTTAATTGTTCATTGCTTTCACCATTAGTCTTGATTGCATTGTATATAGCACAAAATGTTCCTTTGGTTATGAATAATTTTTGGATTAGGATAATAATAATCGAGTATTATTAAAATAATTCTGAACTTGGATCTAACAATTGTAATCAGATTGGCTTAGTAACATCCAATCCAACAAAATATCAACAAGCAAAGTTCTTTTCGAATAATAGGCTGAAACCAATTCAACTATATGGCTTTGTTTACATTAAATCTAGCCAAGATGCATCGAATGCTCTTAAATGTGTCAATAAAAGGAATTTCCCAATTGCTATCCATAGTGAACAGGTCGCTCTTGCGAATGATACAATCAAGGTAATGGTGATTGTTATTAAGTTATTGATCTAAAAATGTTAAATGAAGTAAAAATTCGTCCTTTTGCACAAATTGCTGAAATTGGCGCTGGATCACGATTGGAATAAATATATGGAATGCTGTGGTCTAGTGGTAATTATGCAATTCCCGCTGATACTTATACAACTGTCGGTATTGGAGATCATGCTACTGGAGGTAGATGTGGGCGATATTCTCAGATTTATGATCTTGTTATTGATAATACCCCAAAAATGCAAGTGTTAAAGCTACTGGAGATATTGTTAAATGAAATCAAAAAGAAAACCAAGATTTATTTTGAACTTTGAAGGAGTCTGGTACTAGATCCTATGGAGTGATTATAAAGTTTCCATCCTGAATTTTATTATTCCAATTCCTGTCACTTCCCAATCTTTTTCAAAAGCATTTCCTCATATTTAAGACAGGATAATTATGCTAATTGCTCATAATATAAGAATCACAGTTGAACTGGAGGGTAAATTGATATTATAGTCAGATGTAGTTTTTGGAGAAAGTATAGAAGAAAAAATAAATTGACTAGAGAGATGACGGAATTGGATCATTTGAGAAAATCGTGAATCTATTCAAAAGAATCTCATTTTTGGATTTTGTGATGACATGTTCAGGCTTCCCTAAAAGTCGCATTGCTCAAGAACTTACCAATATTTAAGGCTATAAATAAGCGCCAAAAGAATTTCTACCCATTAATTTGTAATATTCAATCAAAAATTTAGAAGATCAATTGACTTTATTAGATGTTCAAGGTAATGGAGTAGATTCAACTGAATTATAGAAATTTCTGTTCCTCACTGGAATGTATTAAACGATGTGCAAAGATTCTGTTGTGTAAACACTAAAAATGAAGATAACATGAATTCCGAATTTTTGAATGAAGAATACATTTTATTATCATCATATTTCAATGGTACTTATGTTAATTATATGGACTCAAGAATAGTCAATTGGGAAGAAATGCATTATGGTAAAAATTTTAAAAAATTAAAATGAAATTGAAAGGAATCCCTGCCAGATTTGATAACGTTAAATCAGTGCCCTTATCTCAATAGACTATAACATTTTCTCAATGTTATTCAAACTGATATTTATATATCTTTTGTAATATTAAAAAATACAGCAATGAGTTAAGATTAATATATTCTGACCTATAATAGCATCAATAGAATGACTCGAGTTTAAAATCAAATCATGTATCAATCAATTTTTATAATTTCAAAGTGTTATGTCATCATGTAATATTTAAGTTGTTGGATATTAAATGAATAATATTTAATTTGGAAATTATATTGTAAATATTATATATCTAATAGAAGCAAACTCCATTAACTTAGATATTACATAGTTTCCAGATCAATTAACCAAAAATTTATTTATTTTTTTAAAAATTGGATAAATAATGGCAATTTTTATAATAATATTATATTGTAAAGGAAATTATTACTGATATAAATAAGAATTCTTTTTATATCATGGTAAAATAATTTATCCCGCAGATGGCTACTAAAATCTTAATATTCAATATAATTCAGCTACTGAAAAATTAAATACTAAGATATTATGAAATGAATCCATGAATCCATAAAATTTTGAAATAGCATAAATATCGACAATTAAATAATTATTTTGAATATTTATAATAGATAATTCAATCAGATCTTAAATTTTGATTATTTCATATTATTTTGATTTGTACCTCACATTTCAGCTATAAAATTAGGGTTTGTGCTCAATTTAGTTTTATTCAAATAAATTAATACATTATTTATATTCACAAAATATTTGAATAATTTTTTTACAATTCATTTCCAAATGATGTCACATTAATTAACTTAGTGACTAATTTTTTGGAAAACTATGCATATGTTTTTTAACGAAAGTGAACACTATCATAATTACCAAGTTCAATATTATTTATCCCAAATATATCCTTTAAATTTCATTCACATTTTACCAAATTAACAATGAAAACAGCTTTAAATCAACTTGAAATCATAGTGAAATTTGTGACGTAATACCCAATATTTGCTAAAAGTACTTCACCAAATAGTTAATTAATTTTGGATGAATAATAATCCCATTAAAAATAAAACTGGTTTTATTAATACAAATTTAATGAAACATAGCAACTTTGAATATTAGCCATAATCAATAATGCCAAAAACACGAAAATCAGACATTTTGATATCTAATCAAACCTTTGAAAATTTTTTCTTTTCTGCAGCCGAGCTTACATGCTCATCATGTAAAAATATTCTACCAAAAGATCAATTTTCCAATAAAATGTCAAAAAAACTATTTCAACATCGAATTCGCAATTCATTTAAGCCCAAGTATAAGCAAATGTCCAATTTGGAACTTATTAACAGTGCCCCTGCAATAACTTGTAAACATTGTACCAAAGACCTTCCAATACTAAGAACCTGTATAAATTGTCTACAAACGAAGCTTCCTTCAGATTTTTCTAAGGCTCAAAAATCTAAAAAAGAGGGCTCAAAATGCCTTGCTTGTACGCAAAACTTAGCATTCTTAAATTATTTTTAAATTTATTTTTCTAACTGTACCTGTGTTTATAAAAAAATTTATCATTTTTCATCCAATATAGTAAAATAAAATTTGTTTTTCGTATTTACTTAATAGTTATTTAACGTTAACAGAATCAGATTCATTTCCTGAAATCATTATATATTAATAATTAACGATAATATATATTATTTGACTAATTTAAAATTGAAGTAATAACTTGAAATATTATAGTATATGCCCATCCAATTTTATATACTCTCTTCCTCTGATTATTAAAACTGAATTAAATTTGGAATTTTGTAAAATTAAAAGGACTGTTTGCCAAAAGACTATTTTAATATAAATAATAATTTCAAAGAAAATTAGTCAGGGTTTCAATAATAATATTTGGCATAATTAATATCAATGACTACTTGCTTCCAAGATATTTTATTATAAAAATACAATTGTATTAATTATATGTTCGAAATTTTAAACAATTATTAAATGACAATTAAATCTTTCATTATATATAGGGGAGACTCAAGGTATCACCATCCATTCAAAATTTTATTTCAATACTTTAAATAGATAATAGCGAATATAAAATAATTTCATTAATTAACATCCCTTAATGACATATTGATGTACGTTTGATATTTTGAAGGACAATCTTTCTGTTACATAATGACACTTCATTAGATTCTATTCAATTTAACTCTATGTATAATACTTTTGAGTCAAATCACTTTAAATCAAATATTTTATGGCAATTTTGTTGGTACTATTAATATGAAATATCACAATTAAGTTGAGCACAATCACTCCTGACTTTGAGCGATTTTGACTTTTTGATGACTGCTTGAATTGATCTTAGATGAACTGTGAATCTCTAAGTCTTTAGATTTAGATTAGATTTAATGTTTTAATGTTATTTCAGCACCTTGTTTGTTATTGTTTTAAAATTGGAACTCTCTCCTTGCATGAATTTCTCAATTTTGTCAAAAATAACTTCGAGGGTAAAATTAAAAAGATCGATTTTTATGGATTTCATTTTATGGTTAGTTATAACAATTTTGAATATGTCGTTAAGAGACAGGAGCCTCTACTCTTTTCAAGTATCCTTACACCAAATTAATGTAATGATCACCTGTCCCTCGCATACAGACTCACACTTCATTCGTTGATTAGCTATTAAGCCAAGCCACCGCAGTAACTCCTAAACCACTTTACCTGATCTACTTTATAAAAACCCGGATTTGGATGAATCATACCACAATCAGCCCGAATTGGGTCCTCCCCGCTATTTGACAGAATCAATAAAGCTCGCTTTCAACTGTCTTATAGTCAAATATCCCAAAACATCCTCTTTACTAATTCTTATCAGAGCACTACTCACCTAAGTAGTCCCAATGTAAAAAGATTTCATTATTTAAAAAATCCTGGGATTTATAAAATGCCAAATATAAGTATATGTTTACAATGCTTTAAAGATTAAGCTATTAGATAATTTATGATTAAAGAGATTTTTAAAATATAATTCAAAATTTTACAATATTAATTTTTAATTATTAAATTCAACATGTTAGTTCTAAAATTCTAAAATAATAATAGATTAAATAATTTGTAAAAAATATCATTATATCATTATACATTATTCATTTTATAATATAATTCAATGTCAAATTTTTCAATATAAAATATTATTAATATTGAAAATTCTATGTAAATTAAAAAAATTGAGTTTTTTTATTTGTTTATTATGAAGACATATTTAATTTATGGTGATTAAAATGGCTATAGTTTTATTGAGATTAATTTAAGTATATTCAATGATTTGTATATTTATATTAATTTTACTCATTCATTCTATGTTTGTAATTTTTACTTCTCAAAAAAGTAATCTAGAGGGAATTATTATGTCTGATTAATTGCCAAACATATATACCATATATAGGATAAATAGCCAAAATAAATATATAATAGAATAGTCTGATATTAGGATGTTTGGATTATTAAATTTTATATTTCTGTGTAAATATTTTTAGATATAATAGACTCCAAGATACCTGAGTTTATTTAAAAAATTTGGAAGTAATTTATTGGAAATCAATACAAATTTTGGCGAAAATATAATCCCATAAAATAAATTTACACTTTGAATATTTAAATCATAAAATCTAATTTGATTAACAGATTAATTCATTTCATTCGAACTGAATAAATACCATTTAATGTAATTTTATATTTATTTTTGGTGTGAATAATATTGAAATTAATTTTATATCATACATTTCTGATATTATATATTATATCAAATTATTTGGAATTCTGCATTTTAAATTAATTCAGCTCAGACGTAATGAATACACATACACCACATTTGCCAAATTCTGGTAATCCAAATATATCTCAAATATCAACTAACCAATTTAATTTTTCAGATTGGAAAAACATTCCAAATATCTTACTAATTTCCAAATTTCTTCCTCCTAATGATGTCAAACGCATAAGCCTAGTATGCAAAAAATGGAATCACTCTACTATCCCTTGTCGCTTTAAATCAATTAACCTTTGTGGCCCACAAAAATGGGATAAATCGGGTGCAAAAGCTAGACGGATACCTCCTAGACTCGAGGTCGATGAAAGCGTCAAAACAATAAGAAAGTACTCTTCATTTATTAACACCCTTACAATCAATCATAGTCCCTCCAATGACGAAATGTTGACTATTTTAAATGCTTATAATCATGTCACTAAATTAACACTTGAAGGATTTATGATTTCGCCTAATCTTCTTTCAATTATAGCATCATTTTGCCCTCGGCTATCCTCTTTGTCACTTAAATTCATTCAAATTGTTGACAATAGTTCTGGGGAACCTAGTTCAAATCAAATTATTTCATTTTCATCATCATTAAAGCATTTATGCATTAAGAACACACACTTAAACTTTCAACATGGCCTTCATGACACGTTCAATTTCACTCACTTCGGTATACATGAATTGGACTTTTTTCAATCTGATGCAGATTTTTTATTTCCTTTCCTGAGACAATATGTATGTATTACTAAAATTCGTCTTGTATCCACGGATCCAAATATCACTTCATTGGCTCACTCAATACTGTCAAATAATCCCCAGATCACTAATCTTTTGCTTAATCTACCATTTACTGAACCAACGTTATATGATTTAATATTTAATAGCTTGACTAACATTAAGCAATTGACACTTGTCCCTAATACTCCTGATCTTCAGATATCATCTCTTCCTTCTTCTATAATCAGCCTCAAATTTTTGGATTTAAGCGGATATGTCTATAATGTACCAAATCTTTATTTTAGACTATTCCCTTTAATCCCTAATATCGAAAAGTTAGACATTTTTGTTAAGAATCAGTTAGAAGATGTTGCAGATCACCTCGCTCGATTTCTTCCAAAATTAGCTGACCTTACAATGCTTACCTTTGATTCCGATATTCACCTGAGGAATAATTTAACAAACGCTATCACTTTTAATCTCTTTGAAATCCTACTCACTAGACAATTCGCATGTACCAATACCCTTCGATCTTTAAAATTTAAAAATTTTTGGGTACCCGAATTGGACATAAGGCATTTATTTCAGTTTAAATTACTGAAATTTGTTGATTTTGAATTGAGTATCAATATTAAAAAATTTCATTTTGCAGCTGCTCAGCTTAAAACATATTTTGATAAATATCCAAATACCATATCTGCTTTTAATGAGGATCTTAAATTAGTTAGTGGTCGCATTCCTAACCCTTATTATCAATATTATAATTATTATAATATGTAGAATTTATAATTTGGAATATATATTATTTAATAAAACAGAAGTATTATCGCTCTTCTTTCCATTAATTTGACTCTATGTTTATTTTTGTTAATTTTAAGTGTTTTAATGAGGTGCTGCTACATGCTATTTATTGAGTTTATATAGGTTAATGTGATACTCTACTTTTTTATTTTCAAATTCATAATACATTAAGGTAGTCAGATATATAGTATAATATTCGTTCAAAAATGAAAGTATCAATACAAGGATTAACTCATTTAGTTCTTTTCTGTACAAAGTGTAATATCATGATATCAGATTGCATTATTTAAATGCTTTCGAAATAGTATAAACCACATCTTATCCATTCATTATCAGGAACCTAATAGTGATAAATATTTTTATTTATTAAATCTTTATTTATTATATTTTATTATCCTCACTTTAATTGAATTAGTTAGCTTTGACTTATTTAAACATTCAGATTTCTTAGACCAAAATCAAAATAATTTATCAAATTAATACTTTATTTGATTTGTAATTCAAACTGATATTAAAAACAAATCATATTCTTGATGATTGTTAATGTATTGATCAATCTTATATTTGATTGAATAATAAAAAATAATTGTTCTTACATTATTTATAAATCGTAAGTACTAATCAATTAATAAAGATATTGTAATCAACTAACTTTGAAAGTTATTTTGTGAAGATTTTTCAAAAAAACAAATAAAAATATAATATTAATAATTGGGATAATTCGGATAAGAATCAATTTGTATTATATTCCTTATTTTATTTATAGTTATCTTATGATTTTAGTATCATTAAATTGTTTATTTACAGCCATATTAGAAGAGCTTATTTGTGTTTGAATGATAGAGTAAGATTTTGTAAAAAACATATTTTTTTTGATTATTTAGTTTAGGAGTTATTTTGAATGAAGCATTTTCTAAATAATTGATACAATATTATTTTAGTTCTGCTAAGCTGGATTGAATAAAATTGAAATATTAGATATTCCATTATTAGCCATTTATTATAAAATGGGATTAAAATATTGATTATATATAATGTGATTATTTAAAATATTGTTTGACTTATTTAATTTTTAACTGCGAATATTAAAATATACTTTAACAATCAATGGCTATATATGAAATAAATTGATAATCTATTAATACAATTTTTAGCCTTAAAATATATTTTACTTGGATTGATTTATTCAATTTTATTTTTAATCCTTCAGGTTCACAAAAATTTATTCGAGTTATGGAGGCTCTCTTTCAATAATTAATCAGCACAATTATCTATTCTAATATCACAATTCATTATTTGTATTTTATATACTTCGATATTAAGGTAATTTTACAAATTATTTTTGATTATTTTAACTAGGGGACTGAAATTTCAAATTCCATTCCCATTTTTAGATTGATAAAAAATTATTATATTCGGGCTAATAATTCCAAATATCAATACGAATAGTATAAATTATTAACTTGAATGAGAAACAAAATTTTTAATGAAAAGACATATTATATTATAATAATAATTACATCTTTGCCTTTATGCTTGACATGTATTGAGTCACATTATAATTTTACTCGACAACTCATAACTGTAAAATAGTTTATAAATTACAATGATAGAATCAATAATCATATATAAATTAACAAAAATAAATGATGAAATTATGTAATTTACAAATAGACCAATTAAAAATAGAATAAGACTGCAAATTTATAAATTGAAAAGGATTTAAGATGATAAATGTATTGAGTTATTAGGGGCTATTACAATGGAAGTTTCTTATAAAAGTAGATAGCAGTAATACAAATAAATTAATTTGTATTTTTTCCATTTCAGTTAATAAGCCTTTATTTCTAAAATTGTTATTTTTTAATACTCAGAAGTTTTATTGTTTTAATCGTTCTTTCTGTTGAGGTAATTACTGATTTATTATTAAAAATATATCTATATATTTTTATTAATAAATTATCACTATCCAATTATCCAATCTTATTTCATTGCGTAACCTAATTTCTTTTATTTTTTAGTACAGAGAACATAATTTTGAATTTTTAGGGGATAAATGTTTAATGCTCAAAATCACCTCAACGAAGCTGACCTTTTTAATGGTCATCCAAAGGATATAGTTCTTCCAAAGGGCTTAGCTGAGCTATTCATTTCTCATCCTCAAAGAGAGCCCATCATTAAAAAATTTATTACCAATTCTCTTTCATCTGCTTTAGGAAACGATGGGAGTAAGAAAACTGAACAGTTGAACCAATTAACGACACTTTGTGATACATTAGTTTTACGTTCTCAGGCGAATATTTTAACTTTAATAGGTTCTCTATGTTATTTTTTCAAATTATTTAAAAAGCATGAAAATTTATTTACGTCTCAACCGACTGGAATATATGCAGCGTGCTTCATCATTTCTCATAAATTTTTTGAAGATCAGAGTTTTGGAAATCAGAGTTATTCTGGGATGAGTAATACTACGTTGGAGCAGTTAAACTTTATGGAGTTAAGTGTCTTAATGTATTTAGATTTTGATTTATATTTAGATCAGAGGGATATGATTGATTGGTTCTTATATATACGGAGTATGATGGCGCCTACGACTTTTTC
Source organism: Conidiobolus incongruus B7586 (assembly GCA_000697335.1). Taxonomy (NCBI): domain Eukaryota; kingdom Fungi; phylum Entomophthoromycota; class Entomophthoromycetes; order Entomophthorales; family Conidiobolaceae; genus Conidiobolus; species Conidiobolus incongruus. Next base: position 19,632 of record JNEM01014281.1, on the reverse strand, counting down.
TGATAATTCATACTACTTGACAAGTCACAATAGTTACAGTGATCAAACTGAATATATGGGTCAACCTAATTCCTTTCACCAGTCTCAACCTATTCAAATATCATTACACAGTTATACCAGTTCGAATAATTCAATGGTACCTACAATAAGTAATCCAACGTCTCAAATGTCTATTCTACCTCCCGCTGAGAATCCTCTGTTTTATAACAATGCTAAAGAACTGTTTATTTTACCTTTCACCAACACTTCAATGATTAATAGCAGTCAAAACGGACAACCCGTCTATCATGCATGGTCTCCTCAACCCCCAAACCATTACCAAATGAGTTATGTCGAAAATCAAACAACAAATCCTAACCCCATCTCGCTCCAACAAAACCTTAATCCTGTCGCCCTTCCACCACATCTCCATCCCAATATTCATCACATGGCCCAAGCACATCCACAAAATATTGCGCCTACCAACCAACAACCCATTATACCTCAACATCCTAATGGATACCAATATCGGCCGCCTCAACCTCAGCATCCTGCCCTCAACCTTAATAGACATAATCATATGCATCCACCTAACTATCGCTGATTGGCTGATATGGTTGAATTAATTCAATTTCAATTATATTATTTTTCATTAGATAGTATATCAAGTTAAAATATTTCTATTAATTATCATTAAATTGTACTAATATATAAATAAAAAAAATGTTAAAAATTAGCAATTCAGATTATTAAATAAACATCATTCGCTTTCTTTTAATAACGATTAATAAATATATAATATAATGACTTGCAACTTTATTTTAATTATTTTGTTTGAAAATTTATCTTTTTAAAATATTTTAGATAACAAACATTGTAAAACAGTTTGACAGCCAATATAGTAGAAAACCAACTTTTTATAATAGTAATTAAGATAAATATTGTATCTATAGAGGTCAACACCTGTTCATACAAATTCATAGTAAAATAAATGTAATCTTATTTTAATATCTTAAAATAATTTATTGAATAGAAATAATAAAGGCAAAATATTATAGCCTTAATTAAAATTTTGGAGAAATACTTATAGGATTACATATAGTTTTTTTAATTTGAAATTGATTATTATATTTTATTAATTTTATAGATATTTTAAATAATTATTCTCATGTATATGTAATACAATATACTTGCAATAAAACTCTTAATTACTTAATAAATTTGAACAATACAACGAACTATAATCGAGTTCTGGAATGTACTTAGAAATAAAATCATAACTTAAAATCAATGACAAATAGAGGAGGTGAGAAATTGTGTACAGGTTGAACTTAATTAAAAAGGTTGAGAAACTAAAGAAAGAGACTGGTATTCACTTTGACTGTGGTTAATTATATGTGAAAATTATTTGAACATAATTCGTTGATTAGGTTGAATTAAGCTATCCAGAGCATATATGAGTAGGTTAGAATGAGTCACAGTAAAATACTCATTCAAGCACTAGAGAAATGAAGATCAATAAGTCGAATGGCAAAATAATGAAAAACAGATGTTGCCAATTTTCTATTGGATAAATCAATAAAGAGATAATGTCTTGGTTAATTCACCCTGAATCGGCAAATTGATCGATTACGGTGAAATGAACAACTGTATATAATTGAAATTAGTACAATTAAAAGCGGAATCAATAGGATTGATGATAGAAAAACAGTAGAATTCTAAAATAAATTCAATAATAGATGACATAGAATCATTATTAATGATATTTTGTTTAAAAAATAGCTAATTAAATATTAAAACTTAGATGGGTAATAGATATAGTAGTAAGGGTGAATTTGATGGTAAGCGAATTCATTAAATATTATAATACAGTCAGATATTTGGGTTGGACCGAGCCATAGCAGCGGTTCGGGTCGGATGTGGTAAAGTTAATAGGGTGTATGTGGTCTGTACTCGCATTTGGAGTAACTTGCGATGTAGGCGTATTTGGAATCGTGATATTTTCCTGAGAGCTTGAAAAACTACCCATATGAAGCGCTGGTTGTTGTGTAGGACATTGTTGATAACAGCCCATATCTGAAACCGTATCACTAATAATACTCCCCGTAGGTGAAGGATGATTGAAGCGATTCTGTTGCAAGTTGTGGTGTAATAATTGATCCGCATAAGCCTGTAGGTGTTCTTGTTCTATCTTCAAATTAAAGTTACATAAAAATAAAAACTCTAGTTCGAGTTTATTTAGTTCGTTGACTGGTAAACCACCAACCTAAATACATCAAATTAATAAACAAAATTTATAAATGAAAAAAAAATTACCTTAGCATATCTTGAATTAGGATAAAATACATCAGATTGAAACTTTGAAGCAACTAAAATACCAGTAATTAAAAGCCGGTGAATATTGTAAGAAGTTAGTGCAAATCGGTAATTTCTCTGAATGGATACTTCTTGTATCCTATCAAGATAGATAAGCAAACTAATTAAACATTCACTGTGGAAAGGGGCAAATTTTAAAATTCTAGTCAAGTAAGCTTGAATAGAAATAGAAGGTATAGCTCTGGAGTGAAAAGCCGAAATAGTCGTCACAGTATTAAGATGAGCGTTAGCAGATGTTATAGAGTTTAAAATATTGGCAACCAGATCCACCGTGGTTTGGACTGGTATATTGACAAAATCAAATGAGGAACAATTCATAGGTAATAATAGAAATGAAAATAAGATTGGAATATGAAAGAGTGCGTTTAATACTGATAGGGTTGTAAATTGTTGTTATATGGAAAGATATAGCCATAAAATAAGAAAACACGTAAAGTTTTATTATCCAATCCAAAAGAGCAATTTTGACATGCAAATTGCTTGTGCCAAATTGAATCCTTTTTCCTCATTTCCATGATATTTGATTTTAATTTCTCCCATTTCTACAGTTCCAAATTAGCCAATCACCTTCCGAACATTCATCTGATTGGTCAAGTTAGATCAGATTTTGTTAGCACGTTGAGCTTTTTGAGTATTTCAAATAAAACCACTTCAACATTTCAACTAATTCATAATTTTACCAAATATGGTAATTGAAATATTATTAATTCAATCAATTTGATTCAACTGATTACTAATCCTATCATTGTACTGACCTTATAGATTGCTGTAGCGGTTATAAAGGATCAACCGAAAGAACGGAATTATAGTAAATTAATGAATGATTAATAATACAGTTTTGGCTTGAAACTAATTTCAACATTATTTATAATTTCGATCAACTCTAAAGATGTTCAACTATTGTATAGCCATAAAAAATTCATTAGGGTCATATAATTCAACCAATACGCAATCCAAAGTAACCCACTGATTAAAGGGGGTAAATTGTTCCCTGTTATTAATTTTCATTCATATAATTCAACACCACCAACTCAAAAATGATCATTTTATGATTCAAGGTTTTTAGTGTATATTTTTCAGTCCGTTCCTACCCCAATTTCTTTTAATATTTAGAAATTTTTTTCATTTTCAAATCCAATCCATCTATGAAATCATGGTAGAGTTATTTATAATTGTTAAAAGTTTAATCATATTGTTGACTATTGTTGTATGTTTATTTGATTATTTTATTTGTTAAAATATTTAATTGTATAATTTGAAAATTTTTATATTGATGTAGGATATACAATTTTGAAAATTGAAGTAGCAATTATACATTATTCATCAAGTTATATCGAAGGATTATGCATCAAAAAATTAAGTTTCTAAATAGATTTTAACCGCAAATTTCGCTCTCATTCATATGTAGTTTTACCATATAATAATACATATTTCTTTTTAAAATTGAAAATTTCGATGTATAGAAACTAAACGCGGCATATACAACGAAATAATCAAAAAATTTTAAGGTAAAAAAATTGCCAACAGTTTACAGCCTGCGCATAATTTTTTATCCCAATTTGCCAAGTACTTAAGATTATAAAATTCTAATTGGAAAATTTTTGAACATTTATTATAATTCAAGTCATTGAGAATTGAACCTGAATGTTTTGGTTAATTCAATATAACAGCCAAATTTTTGATAATCAATAATTGTATCAAGTGACAGTTTAAAATTTTTTAAACGACTCATGTTTTTTTTAAATTTTTGAAGTAAATTTATGAATTAGATTTGATAATAATTCCATATTTGAGGATTTTTGGGAAGAATTTGATGAGTATATTATTTGCCTTATCCCGATATTTTTGAAAAGTACTAATATATTATTTTTATTAACAATAGTCAAAATCATATTTTGATCAAAAATAATTAATTAATTTTTTATTGATTTAACATGAAATATCAAAAATAAAAATTCAGTTATCAAAGTGTAAAAAATAAAAAAAAGCAAGGAGTTTTTAACTAAATGAAAGAGTATTTGATCGATTATCGAAAAATACCTTAACTCACCATTAGAGTTTTTTCATGACTTTTAATTTTTGATCAGTAGCTATCAAGGCAGTATTTGACAATAGTATAAGCTATAAGGAGGTTATTATGTAAATAATTAGGAAAACTCGCCTGATTAATACCATCCTCATCATTATTGCATTAATAAACAAAATTGTACGCTTATGTTATCAAGGTTAAGATTTGATTGAGTGATCTTTTTCAGAATATAAATGATTTATTCCTCCTATCCTTTGAGAATTATAAACTATTTATAGACTTAAATTTATTGCATTTAATAAATGTGAAATTACCTATTTAAAGTGATTGGGTCGAATCATTTATTAAATAACCATCATTAAAATGTTTTATTAAAATCACTTGATTATTGTCAATTAAGATAAATATCAAGATAAATTATTAAAAATTTTATTATCATTAACAAATGGTATGGGAGTTAGTATAGTCTATAAAGTATGTTATTTTTTATATTATTTAAATTTTAAAAAGAAATTATTATATTGGAATACATAGGAAAAAGGTAATTTCAATCTTAAAGAACAATTGTAAAATTATTTTTACCAGGACCGTCTTCGATGATAGCTTTGGGAAATTTTTGAGTTTTTCTTTTAAATTTCAATTTCTTCTGAAGTAAATAAAAAGCTAATTTTGTAGAAAAGCGAGATTCGATAAGATTAAATCCACATGAGGTTAGGATCTTGAGGAGGTGATCGTTTGTCATATATCGAGAATTTCGGACACATGGTAGTGGAAGTACTAAATACATGTAACCTCCTATTAGTTTGTTGGTATTATCGTCTTGTTTTACTTCAATGGGATCTTTTATCATATCGTAGGTTCTGGATATCATTTCGCCTGAATTTCAATCGATTAAATTGTGTAATATATCTACTAATTAATATTACCTCTTTTGACAGGATCACCAACAAAATTTACAACTAAACTTAAGGCAATTATTTCATACAATTGATCCTTCTCGGGAGGATATGGCAGATCAAAAAAATCGCAAGTTTCTACGAATGAACAAGTTGAATGTAGATCAATAGCGCGTACTTTCACCAAATTCCTGTATTTAACATAATTTTCACCTAGTGCTCCAACGTCAAGCAAATTACATTTAGTTTCCTAGTTCAAAATTAAATTAAATGGTTTATATATTAATAATTAAATAATTACTTTAATGGTATTTAATTGTTTGATGGTATCAGTCAATTTCTGCATAAGCCATTTACTAGAATTAAATCTTTTTTCACCGATTTGGCTCGCCTTCTGATAAATAATCAATCCTCCCATATCATCCAACTCATTCTGGACACTTTCCAATTTCTTTTTAATTTCCTCCTTCTCATTCTTATGCTTTAAAGACTTTAATTCATTTTGTAATTCAGATTTCTGTTTATTTAATTGATGAAATTTAGAAATTAATTTTTGGTGATCACTACCCTTAAATTTTTTTATATATTGCTGCGTTACGGGTTGTTTTTTAGCTCTTTTATTAGGTGACATTTTATTCTATATTTTATTTTTAATTAGATTTATTTAGATATTTTAAAATTTTTCTTTTAGAATTATGTTTATGGGATAATATTATTTCAAAATTTTAAAATTTATAGAATTTTGTAGGAGCCAAAAGCTTTTTTGATTATTTCCAAATTAAAACCCATAAATGCTAAATCAATGATGCGATAATAAATTTAGATTTATCAATCAAATAATAATTCTTGCATTTTAATTTGTTCCACCAACTTTATATCGATAGCCAGTTTTAACAATAGTATTAATATATATTCTAGCATCATTTGATTTACAACTAATTAATTACTAATTACCAGCATTATCATTAAATCATTCATTTAACCAATGCTAAGTAGTCAACACCCCAAATACACTAAACATTTCTCATCCTTCAAAGCAATTAACAAAATTTACAATGATCAAGAACCCATTCAACTTTACAATTGGTTAAATGAACAAAATCCAAGGCTTTGTTTGAATACTTCAAGCCCTAAGTTGAATAAATTGCTGAAGGACTGCTATATTATACCATTCAAAGAACGAATATACAGTAGATCAAGTGGTCAAAAATTTGAATCAATTCAGAGTTTTTTGAAAAATTTTGAATTGGTTCGAGTGTATAATCATTCTCAAGCTAATAGTTTGACTAATGATCGTTTAGCTGTTCAAAGTGTAAAATAATTTAATTTAAATACTTCACTTTATCTAATAGCTTAATAGATCGTTATACATGTTATTATCTTGTCATTAATGATCAAAGACTCTAAATATCATGAAGTTTTGAAGGGTTATTGTAATCATTTAGATATATCTATAAATCGATACGGTATTCAAGGTTCATTAGTAAATAATCAACATTTCGACACTTCAAGTAGAAATGATTTTGGAGGAAATATATTATTGAAGGGGTTTAACCTTGTCAGTTTAATATTTTAATTAATTTAATTTAGTATTAATTGACCTTTCTATAGAGTATGAAAAAATTTAATTCTAGTATTAAATTCATTTTATATCAAATAGAAGATAGTCCAATCCTATCAATTTTTCAATCAAATGCTTGGGATGAACTCTTACAAGTGTAAGTTATCATTATATATTCTATTAATTACAAACTTACTTGATTTTAGTATTGGACCACATACATTTTCTGATATTCTAACATTTTCAAGTTTATTCATATGTATCCAAAAACAGAGTATTATCCAAATTTCAGGATGTATCCAACCTATCGAAGATCTACAAACATCGTCCAATCAAGACACCAAAGCATTTCAAAATATTCAAGAACGCATTTTGTCATCTATAGATAGTAAATTCCATCCCATGATTAACAGCTATATCAAATCCTATCCCAAGTCTCACCAATTCGATAACCCCAATTCTATTATTTTCAAAAGATATACTATATTTTATCAGAGGTATACACTCAATCCAAATAAGAAAGTGAGATTAGGATTGCCATCAGATTGTAATTTAATATTAATGTATTAAAATCTATACTAATATTATTATATTTTAGGCAGTTTAAAATTATTCAACGCCATCGATTTATGTTATTTTATATTTCCATTGGAATCTCAATCTGTAAATAATTAATAATATATAAAATTCTATGATTTATTAACTACATTTATAGAAAAAAATTAATAATACTAAGCTACCACCGAGATTACTCAATATTAATTATTGGTTAAGTCAAATTCAAGATAAATATCAAAATTTTGAATTTAATAGATTGGTTAGAATTCATTGTCATTTGGTAAATATTATTTTAATTCTATTATATACTAATGACTTATATTTAGCCAAATGGTGTCGATCCTTGCCAATTGGATAAATTGGAATTACATCAACTTGTTTCTCTAGAATCGAGTCATCAACAAGTAATTAAAGTAGCAATTAAAGTCTTCAATAACTTATTCCCAAAATGCTTGTGGGGATCTCATCATAATTGGGGAATTATTCAAAATTGTAAATTAATTAGTATTGACTTGATTTTATTCAAGTGATTTATGGTTTTGATTAGTCATTGAAAAATTCGTGACAGGTACTAGGTTTGAAGTGGCTAGTTTACATGAATTGTTACAAGGTTTCAAAGTAATTAAATTCTTAATAATTAAAATAATTATTAATTTTGAATAGGTTAACGATTGTAACTGGTTATGTAAAGGACTATCCCCAAACAATTATAAATTAGATTTCAATAGTTACAACTGTGACAATTCCAACCAAATTAAAATTTCAAATTGTGAATTCACTATAAAGAAGCGATTGATTGCACAGTTTTTATATTGGACTATTGAATCGATTTTAATTCCTTTTTTAAAGGTATTACTTATTAAAATCACTTTAAAAGGATATTAATGCTCTTGCTTAGACTACTTTCCATATAACTGAAGGGCAACATACTGCTAAGAGAATCATATATTACAGACAAGATATTTATCAAGTTTTCGAGATGAAGTTCTTAGAATCGAATTACGGTGCTTCAATTTATAAATCTATCACTATGGTATTATAATTATTGATTAATATTATTATAATATTAATTATATATTTAGAATGAGATCAAAACTCTATCAAATAGTATCAACCTGTCAAAGATGAGGTTGATTCCCAAAAAGGATGGAAGTTTGAGACCAATTGCTCAACTTGGAACTAAAATGGTATAAAATATTAGTAATATAACAATTTTTTAATTAATTAGATATTTAGCTGAATATTCAATCCAATTTATCTTATAATTCTGGTAAAAAATTGTCCATAAATAGTTCTTTGAGGTATCCTTTTTTGTGTTTGAAATATGAAATGGTAAATTATATCAATATTTTCGATATTATTTAATAATTTTTTTAGTCTCAGAATCCTGATTTAATTCAAGTTTGTGTCAACGGTCCTCAAGATATATTAACTAGAATTCAAAAGTTTAAAAATTATCTTATTGAAACAAATAACTATGGGTAAATTTCTATTAATTATATATCAATCAAATATATTGACATTTAAATCAATTTAGTCAAAATATTTACTTTGTTAAAATGGATATTGAGAAATGTTTCGATAATATTCCTCACGATTCTATAATTCCTATTATTAGAGAACTGTTGAATAAGGTAATTAACATACTATTAGTTATCATTCAGTTGGTTAATATTAGTTTAGAGAAGTTATAAATTTGTAAAGACTACCATGATGCAGTTCAATCTAGCAAATTCGAAACTAATATCCAAATATCATCAATTTGCAGCTCCCAGTGATAAAAATTATAATTTTAGAGATTTTACAAGGCTTGTCACTTCAAAATGCTCAAAAATGGTGATAAGGGACTACTCTATCAAAGTGAAATTATCCAAAGATGATATGATTAAAGATATTGTCAATCATATTAAATACAATATTCTCAAATTGGGGTCACAGCTCTTAATCCAAACTAAAGGAATTCCTCAAGGGTCAATTCTGTCCAATTTATTGTGTAATTTGTATTACGGAAGGTTGGAATCTAAGTATCTTAATCACTTCGTCAATAATAATAGTTGTATATTGATGAGGACTACGGATGATATATTATTCATGAGCTCAGATATATCTAAATCTAAACAATTTTATGATCAATTGTCACAGTGGAATAATGATGAATTTGTTTTAAAAATTAATCAGGAGAAAACTAGACATAATCTAGATTTGGATTGCGCATTAAGAGAGAGCTCTAATCAAGTGAATTATGTGAATTGGTGTGGTCTTCACATAACCTTACCCAATCTCATCGTGACCACTGACCTCACTCGAATATTTGCGAATCCATTGCGAGATACCATCACATCCTCCAAGCATTCCAAACCTGGCCAATCCAATTTCCAAAATCTCATTAATGGCGTCAGATTCTCCATATTCCGTGTATTTATCGTTAATGGTACCCAAACTCCGTGGAATTTTGGCAGTTACTCCATGTTTTTGACCACGCCAATATACAAGTTAAAACTCAATTTATTTTGGTGTTTGACCAGTCAGTTTTCAAGGTTTTTGGAGGGCGTTCGATTGTTTGATAGAGGTACTCATCTCAATTACTTATTGAAATGTGTTCAGAAAACAGTGGTTTTGGTCCAGTTGTTATTTAATTCGAACTGTACAAAATTGTTCAAATTTGGTAATAAAAATATCTTAAATGGTGAGAATGTAGTGAATTCGGTTAAACGATTACCATCGATGGCAGATGTTAGGAAGAGAGCATTTATTCAAGCTATTCCAAAGTAATATCTAATCCAATTGAAACCATAATTTATTAACTCTATTGTTATTTAGAATTGTAATAGCATCATTTTATGCAACGCTGGATAATTTGCCCAATACTTTGTCAGATACTCTTTACCAAAGACTCGTTTACCATTTGACGCAAGGAATGAACCAAAAACCATTGAAGTGTGTACAATCCAATATAATTCAGTGTGAATGTAATTATAATGAAGTGACCAAAATACAAATTCAAAATTATTTAAGATCCATATTAAAATTGAGAGATTTTGAATTAATTAAGAGGATTCAGTTTGAATAAGGTAACACGTACATACTAATAAAATATCTTATAAAGATCCAAAATATTAAAATTAAAACTTGATTTTTACAATTAATACCAGTAGAAATATTAATATTATTCATATTCCGATAAACTTTTACAATTTTTTGTAACCTTGAAATATTAACTTTAGCTAATATTATAAATAGTTGTTATTGTAAATAGAATTTGATTTTGATGAATGAATACAAATATATCTGAAATATTAACTATCAATTCAATTAACGTTAACATATTAGCTCAAGTCTTTTGAGTGTATATTTTTTTTAAAAAAGAAAAAACAAAATTATCTGTATATAGCCAATTTACACGTCTCAAAATCGTAGCTATAAACTTGAGATATATTAAATATAAACTATCAATTCATTATATACAAAAATGTCAGTTCTTGAACTTTAAGCATTATAACTTGTATATAATCAAAATTGAACATTTGTATCTATTTATTTGAAATCCATCTTAAGAGCTACGAATTATATTAATATTTTTCATACTATTGAACTAGTGATTACATTGCATTTCCAAACCTGCTATATATATATATATATTGGTAATTGAATATATTTTTTTAGATATTGAATTTTTATTAAAAAAAACAATCAATTTTGATCAATAATTTAATGTTTCAACACTTTTGGTAAAACTTAATAATTTTTAAATCAAAATAATTTTTTAAAAATTTGATTTTGAAATTATTATTATTATTATTATTATTATTATTATGTTTATTAAAATTATAATATATATACACATATATTTATTGACTCTATCTTCTGGATTTAAACTTTTTCATACATCCAACAGAATAAAGATCATAAATTGATATTATTTTGCTCGTGATTTTTATAATAAATAATTAAATAAATCAAACACTATACTTGATCATATTATCAAAAACTTATATTAAAATATAGATACTAACCTGAATATATAATTTTTAAAATTTGTAATTGACTTAATTTATTTAATTTTAAGTTATATCTAATCTAACTTACTATCATAGTATTTTTAAATTTAAATTTATTAGTTTATAAATAAAATTTAACAAAATTTTTAATGACTCATATATATGATCTATTAATTATAATCATAAAAATTAATATAAAAGTAATTAAATTTATTAAACACATTCACTGTTATATAATATATGATTTATGTAAATGATTTAGCTTATAAGTGGAGTATAGTAATATTTTAACCTCTAATTAAAATCTTAAAGTTAGGCAATTCTGGATTGAATATATACAATAAATAATATATATTCAGATAAAAATGAAATTGAAATATTCTTCAATATTCATTTTAAAACTTGCTAAATATTAAATCATGTAAAATTAAATTGATTATCAATATTAATTTTTGCATTTAAGGAAGTCACCTTACTTTTATTCACAAAATGCATATTATATTTCAAAAGTTTTTCATCATTCCACATTTTACTATTTAAATTAAAAAAATCAAATATACTTGATAATTTAATATATTACAAATTTGGAAAAAATATTTTAAATTGAATATTATATAGAATAAATTAAATATATAAATTAAAATTAATATTCATATTTAATTATTTTTCCGATTCTGTTAGAATTATCATTTTGATACTGATATCATTTATAAGTATATTCTCTTTCATCATTTGTTTACTCATCCGAGGTCTATTTTGTAATATATGCAAGATTTTAAGCAATGTCAGCCTAAAGGATGATTATGATGCAAGGAAATATCGACACGTTGACTAATTGTGAGAATATGCAATCACCTGCATCTAAAAGTTACTAAAATCATTTTTGAATTTAAATACACAACCAAATCATAAGTATCATTGATCCAATATAAATAATTCTGCTAATTCCTATTTCATTTAATTTTTGATTATTTCATTTAATTTTTGATTATTTTTTTTAATTTTAATAAAAATTTATTGATTTTAAAAATAAAATTTAAACTCAAAGAAAAAGAAAATAATACAATATTAAAATATGACTACTAAATGTATTATAAGCTTTATTCTTATAAAAAAATTTAATAAATTTAATTTATTTCAGGTACAAGAAATTATAATAATTCAGAAAATATTACTAATAATTTAATGACATATTTCAGACTTAAATAAGGTTTTATAAATATTAATACTCAACAATATTATTTTGATATTCGGGAAATTTATGAGTATATAATGTATCTGTACTCGACTATTTTGGTTACTAAGATTAAATATTTGAAAATTTAATAGACTATATTTATGATCAATTTAATATTCATTAAATATTTGAATTTTAAAATAAATTTAAAGGTACTAAATAAATAAAAAATGAAAAAAAGATTTATTTTTTTAATATTGATATATATTATATATAGAAAAAATATTAAATATTCGATTTTAATTTAATTTTCATTTTTATTTAATGAATTTATAATATTATTAATTGATTCAATAATAATAAAAAAATTTAAAATGAAACTAAATACTTAATACTCAATATCAATATTTATATAAAAGGATTAAAAAATAGATATTTCTAAATATTAATTATTTATTAGTTTCATAATTAAATAAATAATAGCCCTTTTTATTAAAATAAAATAGTGTGAAATTTCAAATTAAAGATTAATTAAATTTATTAATATTAAAATAAAAATTTTATCATTACTAAATTAGGTAATAAAATTCAATTTTAATATCATTTCTTTTTTACTCCCTAATTATTTAATCTTTTTTTTCTTTATAACAATATAATTATTCATTTTGACTAAGTAATAAATTTATTATTTTAGTATTGAAACATATAATGATTAAAATGAAATTATATCAATTTTTTTTAATTATTAATCATTTTTATTATTTACTCTTTCTATATTTCAAACTAATTTGTTTGCAATATATATTTATTATATAATTAATGTGATTTTGAAGTGGAAAATGCATTAAATAAGTGTAAAAAATGGCCAGGAAGGTGAATGATGGATGAAGTATGAATTTCTGGGATTTCTATAAGTATAATTAGAGAAGAGAGTTTTAAAGTCTAAATAGCTTAGGAGTCATTGTTAAAATAAGCGTGTAGTGAATTTCTTCAGTTTCGTTGTTTTTGAATCCATTGTGAATCATTTCATCAAATTGCTTAGCGCTTTCAATTGACAGCTGTCTTTGATTGAAGCCGAGCTGATATTTTCTCGATTCGTCATCCTTCGGTATCGGTGAGTAGATAGAGCTTGAAAGCGAGCTGACTGAGTTAATCGAGACGGATGATGTATTGGAAGGAGGCTGGGGTGATTTAGAATGGAATTGGCAGATACAAGTGGTGCTGTCAGAATCACCAACGAGGCATTTCATGGATTGAATCCTTCTTGTTGGTTTTGATTTTGATGCACCAGAGGCACACTTGAATGATTTTAATTTGTGAATGACAGCTTTGGGACTAGTTGTCAGCATCTTAGACTAAATAATATTCAATTCAAACACGGCAATGCTTCGGCGATAATGAGAGACCCTAGCCAGTATTTATATCCAATGTCAAGATTTAAAGGAGTGCAATAAATAACCTCAAATTTACATTCAAATAATTTTTTTCACCATTAACAGATAATTTCAATAGTGATTTTTCTTGCATCAATATTTATTTAAGATTAAGGGGATTTTGTCCAATTCGGTAGGGATAATCATTTTAGATTTCATAGTAACGTTAGCTATATTAAGTTAATTACAATTCATATATTGTAATAATATCAATATAGATAGATAATAATGAATATTTTTAAGCTCATGACTAATTTTCTATGAAGGTTGGTAAAGATTTCAAATTACTCAATTAGAACAAAGATAAAAGAATAACAATTGAACCACTAAAAACAAAATTTAATCCCAAAATTTTTAAATCACTTAATAATTAACTAGTGATATGTTTAATTCAAATTCAATTTTCACTCTTTCAATTAGAGATAAATGGTAAATTCAGACTAATTGTCCTTAATACCAATTCAGCGCCTCTTAAAAGATCATCGATGACTTTATAGTGTACATCATAACAATATTCACAATCAAATAGAGTTAACAAGATTCAGCTACTTTTATTATTAAGAGATGTTAATCATTTCTATAACCAAGATTGAATCGCTATAAAATCAATTTTAATACTAAGAAATTTTGAATAATCCAGACTCTTGAAATTCATTTTCCATATTCAATTTTAATTAAATAGATTTAACCTGATTAATACCAATATTTGTTAATCTTCAATAATTTATAATATTTTATGATACTTCGTTATATTCAATATATATATATATATATATATATATTCGGTTAAATCTTATATTTTTAATTAATTAGATTAACTCTGATATATCATAGTAATATTACCAAATTATTCATCAATAATGGTAAATGGATTGTACTCTGTTTCATAAGTGCTACTCATTAAAATATTTTCAGATATATATATTTTCAAACTTGAGGGTATTTAAAGTAGCTAATTTCATAATATTTAAAAATAAATATATTATATATTTTTGTTAAACCTCTTTTTTGAAATAATTATCAATTTAAAACTATTTAAATAATTGGTGAAAATAATATATAAAAAATGTATTAAACTTGTACTAATCAATATTATATATCATAATTTAAGAATTTTCTTTTATTGATTTAATAGTTTTCTTGTTAATATTCAATAATAAAATTTTTGTTTATGATAAAATATGATTAAAGCATAAATTAACTTGAAAGAATGGTTAGGTTATGAATAAGCGTATACTATCCAATTGAACCAATTTTCATATTAAAATTATTCCAAATTTTTCAAGCTTAAAATAGTAACATAATAATGATTTAGACTTTACCATTAAAACTTAATTTGATTCATTTTCATTCAATTCTCTTATATTTTTAATTAACATTATAATATCTTAAAACAGCAATGTCATTATTTATTCAATGATTATAATACAATTTATATATTTTTATATCTAATTGTAATTAACTTCAATGTACATAAAGCCTCTCTAATCTCAATTCGTGAGGTTGACGAAATCTTTATGTATTGATATGAAGCTAACCATTAATAGTATGTAAAAATTTAGCTAATAAACACTTAAAAGTTACGCTTCATTAGTATAAAACTAACTATATTAATCAAATAATGATTTAGTCTAATATTTTTATGAATATTTATAATTCTGAATTACATTAACAATTTTTATTATGATAATATGCTTTGTTATTAACTAAATTTGATTTTAATTTTAAAAATTACACTAAAAATCCTTTTTACTTAAATTTGATTAGATCTACATTATATTTAACAATTGCAGTATTATTATATTAAATTTAATTATTTTAATTTTTTTATAATATTAATTATTTTTTAAAATTTATCAATATTTATATTATAATTGAAGTGATATAATAAAAGTTAATGATATATTTTATTAATAATTATTTTAAGGGTTTAGAAATTTTACCCAATTTTATTCTTATTCAAAATTTATCAATAAATTATTATTATTATTTTTATTATTATCAATAAATATATATATTATAATATATTTGTTATTACTCATAATACATATTGAATAACAGATTCAAAGATAGTATATATTATCGAGATATAAATTTTTTTCAATTTAATATTATACCTCAAATATATAGAATATAAAATATTGAAACTCATATTTGAGACAATATTTTAATAAATTAAAATATCTTACATAAAATTATAACTTATTTAATTATATACTGAAATAATTATTAAAATAATTTAAAAAACAATCAAATATATATGAAAGTATGGGTTGAATAAAGATAATATAATACCTTTTTTCAAATCATAAATATTAAAGTTAATTACATCATTTAAATTAAGTTTTGAATCGATTTTTGAATAATTGGTTTATTGTTGAATTAACTCTTAAATATTTTATGTCTTGGCTACTCTCATATTACATATTTTATAGTTACATCACTAAATTTCTATTTAGTGATTAAATCATCATTATATTGATTTTATTATTTTCCAATATTTGTCAAAGTATATGATCAATATAAGTAATATTAATTCATTTATTAGTGTATTAGAATATTAGAGCCTTAAAATATCTAAGCATTTGATTTATTTATTGAATAGTTTTATATTTTAAGATTTTTGGGCTTTAGGAAATTGAAAAGTACTAGTTAATAGAAATTGTTAAATTTTGAATAAAATATCAGTAAGGATAAAGTTCCAACACTTGCCAAATAATCATTTTCCCAATATAGTAAACAGTTAATATAAAAGTTTTTTTTTCATTGGTTTCTTATTCATAATTTAGTATAAACCAATTATCCTAGAAAAATAAACATATGACAAAAAATTTTTTGGTGATTATAAAAATATTTTTAAAATTGACCTTTTTCATACTCTTCAATGATTTTATACTATATTAATATATTTAATAATTAAATTTTGATATTTAAAATTTTAAAATATACTTTATAAATTTGGAAATAATATATATTGATAGAATATATTTATAACTTGAAAATTTATACTTCAAAAAATATTATTTTCTTTTAAAAATTAAAGCATTATTTATTATTATCTTGTTAAAAAACTAGTTTTTTAAATTCTTATATATATTCCTTTATAATTTAATTAACTATAAATTATATAATTAATTTATATTTTTATAACTAAATTAATTATATAAATAATACTAAATTATTTAATAAACTAGGTTTTTCTTTTTTTTATCAATTCTTATTATTTTTTATCTTTTTTATTATTTCTAAGATTAAAACTATATTTTATCAATATTATAGGATATTAACACTACCTAATATAAGCCCTAATTTATCAGTGACTTATTCTAGTTTAAAGCTTAATTAAACTTTGTTTATATTTTCATATTACATTCCATATTATATTACCATGTTCTGTGCCACACTACCCTTATATCAAGTCTTCCTTTATATTATATCAGCAACCTTTTTTTACTATGCTTATATATCTAATGATATTTTTTCTTGTGTTAATATTTTAATTAATATTTCTTTATAAAAGTTAACATAAATGAAAAAAATTCTTTTTAATAATCTTATTTATCCTCTTTTATATTAATTATATATTCATATTATTTATTTATTAAATATACTTATATTCATAAATTTTATTTTTATAAAATTAATTTAATAAATTATAAATATAATAATAATTATTGTCAGCAATTAAACAAATCAAAATATAATTTATTATTAAATTTTATATACTAATAGATTTAATATTGTAATTAAGTTATGAAATATATATGTAATATTTGGATCCTAATGCTACAATAATGTTTACTCTAAATAATGGATATTAAATATGTGTAAAAACTATTTATGGTCAATTAAAATCCTGGATAATTATTTCAACTTAATTACAAAATATACTTAATTTTTTTTATTAACTGTTGACTTTGAAAATTTGGAATAATCTTAATAGGAAAATAAATAAATTATATATATTTTTTCGTAATAAAAGTTCATTCTAAATTCTAATTCATATTTCTTTAAATTAATTTTCTATTATATTAAATGTAAAAAATCATTATTTTATTAAACTTTTATAATAAGCGGTTATTCACTATGGAAATAATATTAATAGAAATTTTTACAATTGATATAATATAGTGAAATAAATAATATTAATACTATTATGATCTAACTTTAAAATGATGAATGAGTTTAATGATTCAGTTATCACTATTTTGCAAACATCATCTCTAATTTTTAGGAACTGTAAAATAAAAAAATGTGTACTTAAACTTTGTATAGATATCACATTGATACATATTATTGCGAATCTGAAAGTCCACTCCGCATTCAATTTAAACCATACGTCATTATTCCGGATGTAATCCACATACAGGTACTTCACATGATGCTTGTACAATACGTAGTTCCCGACAACATCTACAATTGGTGTTTCAACGCATTGGCCAAGGACTGATAGCACTATAAAACGCCACTGTGCACATATTTGTTCAGGGGATCAACTCGATCAGGGTCAAACCCTACATCTTATTATTTTAAGAAACCCTTTAAAGTATCTCGTTAACCACCCTTGGCCTGTTTTCACTAATTTTCTTGATCCTTATTGCGAGGCTACTTTCTAGCAGATCTGCAGTATTTTCAAACCTTTTGTTATATATTATTTTTATAAATAGCTCTGTTGATAAGCTTATTTATACCATTATATTTTTCATTTGGTGTTGGTAATTTTATATATTACTCTAGTTTATTGTAGTTAAATTCAAGTTGTATAATAAATTAAAATCGTAAACTTTAATTTGATTGGATTTTTGGGCATAAAAGTAAACTATTATTGAAACTCAAAGGCCATTTTATATGTTGCATCTTATTCCTTCAAATAAATAAGAACATGGAACTAGTCTTGAGGTCCATCATAAGCATATATCATTATATAACCACATTTCCAAGCACTCTTAAATACTTTAAATATTACAGTGGTTTTTAGTTTATTAATTAAAATTATATCTGAATAACTAATTATCTTCTCTTTCATATCAAAAACTCTTAAGAGTAACACTTCCTATTTTAATTTTTTTTTCTAAAATCATCCTTTAACCTATTAAAATATATTCTATTCAACATATTTTTTATAATAATATAACTTGATATTATTATAACTTTTTTATTTTATGTACTGTTTTTAATTTTATTCATAACCCTTTTTTATTTTAATTTACCTAGTTTATAATTTAATAAGATAAACTTAACCATTTAGCCATTATAACTTAACTTATCTTTTTAGCCTTTAGTGTTATAAATTATATAGTAATTTGTATCTTAATATTTAATATAAAATTATAATCTGAATTAATATCTCATAAAAAAATTTTTATATTATATAACAATAATTAACCAAAATAATTTATATAAATTGAATTATTATGTCAATTATTAAAGTTTTTTCGGTTAATTAATATAAATTATGAAATATTAATTTTAAATTAATTAATTTAAATTATTCATTTTGGTATAAATTTATAATTTCTTAAATTAAATAATAATATCCTTAATTTTTATTAATTAATATTAATTTTTAATATTTTATAGTTAAATCCAGAAAATTTTACTTTTAATTAATTATTTTCATAAAAT
>JNEM01014278.1:0-40224 GCA_000697335.1 Conidiobolus incongruus B7586 | reverse complement strand
AAAAATTATTTAAATCAATAATTTATCACTAAATAAATTACTTTAAGAAAAATATCTAAAACTTGCTAAAATCTAAAAAACTAATTTTAACTATTACTCTTTTAATTATTAATAAAGTGAAAAAATATATTAAAAAATACCTTTTTATTTTAGTTAAAAAATTATCTAAATATTTTAATATTAGTTTTATAAGTATTTTATATATATTAAAATTTAAACTCAAATTAATAAATAGAAATATAAAATATAAAATAAATACCTTATAATTTAATTAAAACTTAGATAAAAGTTAGAGTAGTTATTATTAAACAAAACTTATAAAAATATTATTAGAAATTTAAACTTTTATAACAAATAATTATAATTGATGAATCTTAAATCTTTATATATAATCTTTTATTAAAATATAAATCAAGATATTAAATTAAGTTAAATCAACCCCCTTTATAAATCCTTTTAAATAAATATTTTATTAATAAGCAAATGTTAGTTATTATAATCAATTATAATGGTATATGCTATTTTTATTTAATTCCTGAAGGAAAATTAATTAATAATAAACTTTATATCATTTTTTTAAATAAAAATATTTTTAATTAGTATTCCTAATAAAATTTGAGAAAACCTATTATTTTATATAATAATTATAAAATATATAAATCTAAAGCTATAAAAACCTTTTTAATTATAAATAATTGGAAAAAACTACCATATCAAATATATTCCTTAGATTATAACATATATGATTATAATTACTCTAAGCAATTAAAAAACCAGCTTATAAGAAAGAAAATTTCTGTAAAAAAATTTAATTAATTTATAAAATATTAAATTTCAGTCTTTAATAAAAAGAAAAATTTTTTAAGTGATAAAAGTTTGCTAAAAATATAACAAAATGTTATTAATGATAAAGGAAAATATTAAATTTATATTATATACTAATTATTATATATTATATATTAAAATATTTATTTATTTTTAATCACAAAAAATTCCCACTATTAAAAATACAAAGTAATAATAGAAACATTTATAATTATTATTAAATAAGATTATTTTTATCTGAAATTTTAATTATAAAAATAATATAATATTTTATATGATAAAAATAAAATATATATTTAAAACTATTAAAAACTTTTTATATATAAAATTAAATAAAGTTACTATAAATAGTAAATTCACCAGATTATTATTTATATGGTTATAATTACTTAAGATAATTTAAAATATTCTTTTAAAAAATTCTTATAAATAAATTAGTTTGTAAAATATCAAATTTCAGTCCTAAATAAAATAGATTATTTTTAAGTATCAAATTTTCACCAAAAGTATGGCAAAAAGCTATTCAATATGAAGGAGAGTATTAATTTAATATTTTTATAAATTTTTATAAATCACATAATAGTATTTTTATTTGGTTTGGATTTTAAAATTTTATCATTATTAAATTTCTACCAATAGGTTGATAAATTATCTATAATTCAAAATATAAATACTGATATATTGTTTAATAGAATATTTATGATCATATTAATGCCTTCAAATATATTAGCAATAGCTAATAAAATTGAATTCGAAAATATTATATGATAAGAAATATATGGTTAATAACAAATTAATTTTTAATTTGTTAAAATATTTTATAAATTTTTATAAATTTATATAACTTGGTTTGAATGCTTGTTTAATAATTGATTAGTTTACAAATCATTAATTTTTTTATTTTAATTAACCTAATAGCTCAAAATTTTATATTTTCATTTTAATTGAAAAGAAATTCAAACTGATACAGGATAATACATATTAGTGAACCAGTGGATAATCGTCATTATTTTAACTTTTTATATGAAAAGAATTTATAATTAAATTAATTAAATTGATAACTTAATTCATAAGCCTTAATTATCTGGATAATTATTTGAATTTGATGAATAATCTAATGATATTTACTAAAATATATTATTGATTCAAAAGGATATATATTTCTTAAAGTGATGGGAAGTTTCTATAAGATACTAAAAAACCATATAACAAAAATCCGTTAATATATGATAATATTCCTAGAATTGCTGATAATAAAAGAAATATTATGGGATTGGGGTAACTTGATTAAATCCATGGTTCCTGAATCGGCCTATAAGTAAATCTACTCTTTGCCTATGGTCGTTCATATTTTATCTTCAAAATGGACGAGGTTAATGATAAAAATAAGCACAAAGGTGAATGAGGGAAGTTAAATATAGTTGAATTAGAACTTAGATCATTTTTCAATTCTGGACTTATGATGGGAGAAATTGTGATATTTATTTAAGCTTAGGTGGTTAGTTATTGATTTTATTGGTGATTTTTGTTTAATTCAATTATGATTTTGAAAATTTACACTATCCTTTCAAGCATAGTCACTTTTTACTATTTTAATGTTAGAATTTTTTTACGTTTCGAGAAATGTACATTTGGATTCTGGCATTAACTCGAGATTATTAAAAATATATATCTTATTTTTGTAAATCAACTAGGATAGTGTTCTATGCATCTATAATTAACGTCTTTGATGTAATTAATGTTATAGAGCTAATACGATACCCCGCTATAAATATTAATATTAATGGTATCCAGGATATTGGGGATATTTCTTGGATTAATTTTTTAATTTGTTTGGATCTAGTTATCTGCCATCCTCTTTCAGAAATTTCTTGGGGTAATATTTGTATACTTCCAAAATCCCATCCTAAATGGCAAAGAATTGATACTTTTGGGGCAATTATTTCAGTGAAATCACTTATTCTAATTTTTATATGTATTTCTTATGCCTTGATTAGTAAGTTCTATAACAAACATTATGAAAATGTTATGAGGTCATCATCTACCAATCAGTCTTTAATTAATTAAATTAGTACCCCAAAAACGCCGATATCTATAAAGGTACTTGGTCTTATAGTTAGTTATATCTTTGTCTATTTGACAAAGACCAGTGTTTTCGTGGTTTATGATTTTAATTTCAGAACGTAACCAAATATTGAAGCATAATACATCCATAATATTTCCTCTATCAAGTATCATCAACGCATCAATAATTTTATTTTTTCAAGAAGAGACTAAGTAAGAGTGACAGACCTTAGCAGCTCTTTTATATCGCAGCTTGAAAAATACCTAGTAAAAATAAAATTTCAACCAATTTATATAAGATTAATTCATATTAATGTGCTATAAAATTCAATTTGAAATCGAATTATAGTCTGTAATCATCTTTCAATATTATATTTACTTTTTGAACTACAAGTTAATTAGATTGAAGGTAGTTAATATTATCTCATTTGATATAGAAATATTATATAATATAGATGTATATCAACTGTATTAAGTTCAAATTTAAAATATTGAATAAATAGGAATTTATTTACCTTTTAAATATAAATAAAGAAAAAGGTCAATCAATTTATGTATTATGAACTGTCAAATATAGATTCTGGAATATAACTTGAGTATATCACATTGTTCTAAATATATGTTTTCATATTCAATTGATTCAATGTCCAACAATCTCTTAATCAATTCCACTTCAAAAACATTATATTTTCAAAATTTGGATATTGGCAAAGAATGACAGACATCAATCTAATTGAATGTTAAAATTAAAAAATCATTATTGGATATGAATATTATAAAGGAATATTGCTAATATAATAGAAATTTGTTTTTTCTTGATAGGTATGCCCAACTTTTTTAAATATACAATGCTTCATAGCATAATTATGCTATTCAGACTTTTATTTATGATAATCTAGAGATTTTCAAGTTTGTAAATGATAAATAAGATATTTTAGTTAAGAAATTCCAATGTGATTATTGATCTGGCATGTATAATTTTCTAAATTGCAAAAATTGAACCATCAAATTTCAAACATATTTTGATACATTTGAGTTTTAGTTCAAATTTATATTGAGATAGATATGGTTTTTTGGTATATGATAAACATTCAAAGTTAAATAAATGAAAAATCTAACATTACTCTGATATATTTGACAGAATAATCAATAAGGTTTAGTATATAAATGATGAGGTAAGTAATATTAAAATTTAATTTTGAAGATGTGAATTAATTTATCAGGGAAAAATTCAAAATATTTCTTTATTGTAAGGTTAATAGTTATATATGACTTTGTGAATATGAATTAAAAGTTAAAATTTAATTCAAATCTAATGTTGAATATTATATTGATTGGTCAAATTTGATTTGATGATTTAAGACAATAAAAATCAGATTGCCAAGTTTGAATATAAAACTTGATTTAACTTTAAAAATGCTATTAGATCCTATTGTTGCTAATATCAATAATTTCTTCATTTATTACTTATGCTTATTATCAACAGATTTTCAATAATAATAAAATATATATTAAATTCAAACATTATGATTGTATCTGATTTGTTGTTTCTAATCAGAATAATAAAGTAATTTAATATATAACTAATTTTAAAATTTAAACAGTTCAATTTGTAATTCATAAAATTGATACTATTAGAATAGCGGATAGTAAGGATTAACTTTCAATGAAAATTCCAAATCATAAACATTTGCATTTAAAGCAAAAAATTTGACATGATGTTAATTTTTTATATTTCATCATTTTATAAGAGGTTGATAAACTATCAATTCTACAGAAATATTAAAATTAAGTTTAATGATATTAACTAATGAAGCCGTGAATAAAAATGACATAAGTTGAATTTGAAATCATGATACTTACTCATAAATATGAATTAATTAATATTATGAAATACTTAGAATATTTTTTAATCATTAAAAATAATATGATATTAATATAATTTTGAAAATAAATTTTTGGATTTTATAACTGAAAATTAGATTGAATAAATTATTAACTATATTTAAAATAATAAAAATTAAACAGTTTATAGTTTTAACGGTTTAATAAGCTAAAGATATCATATTTTGAAAGTACACAAATAGTCAATTAATAGCTAGTTATATATAATATGATTGATAATATAATCCCAATAAACTATTGAATAATATGATTAAATGTGATGTTCCGTGATTTTATTTTTTAAACAAAAATGCTAAATATATTATTAATGCAGACTCAATATTATAATTATTAACAATCATAATATTGAAATTAATATAATAATTTTCTTGTATATAAAAAACCTTAAATAGAGCAGTGATAAATTCAATCAATGAAAAATATGATACACACAATATAGACCTATATGTATAGTTTTTCCCAAGAGTTAATAATTGAAAATTATTACTTTAATAATTTAGACTAAATTTTGGTAAAAAATAAGTGAAATCAAATAAATTGGTATAGAATAAGATATAAATAATTAGCTATACAATGGCTATATAGTATATTTTTCCATTAAAGAATAATTAAAAACATAATTGGAATTTTACCGATCTTTGTGGAGTAATTATAAAAGCTTTTCAATTATCTTTAATTGCATTAAAATTGATTTTTTTTGCACTTTATTCAATTGTAAAAAGCTATAAGGGATGAAATTGAACTTGAACAATATAGATATCATCACCATAACTTTGCATTTAAAGTTACTTATTTTAAAATAAAATGGTTGAACTATTTTTATTTTCGAAATATAATATTAATAAATTCGATATATAAAAAAGTATGAAATTTAAGTTTTGAATTAGTTATATCACACAATATGATAGTTGTTCACTATTCGAATTGCTTCATTAAACCAATACATGTATTTTCCGATTATAACTACGATACTAGTAATCATAGCTATTTTATTATTATAATACAATGTTGATATTAATATTTCAAAATACCAAATAAAGTCATTAGAGAGGTATAATAAATGCAATTGAAAAATAGCATTATTATTAACTTATAAAATTTTTCAAAATAAGTAGTACAAATTAATTAAATATATATTAAAATTTATTTAAATTACAAAATATAATAATTAACTTAGATTCTTTGATATTAAATGTGGCCAATATAATATTATTAATCAAGTTATGATTTGTACTAGTAATGTAAAATATAATGTTATTATTGTTTTCACTTACTAATAATTTATAAATAATGTAATATATAATATATTAATAATTTTTTAAAAATAATGAACAAGTTACAAATTAAAGATGGATATTTTAATTATTATATAATTTGATAATTTCTTTGTAATGAAAATTCTTATATTAACCAATTTAAATTAAAATATATATTATTATCCCAAATCATTTTAGCTTCTATTTAATATTGAATTTTACGTGGATATTAATTCAAAAAGGGGGGGGGGGAGAATATATATATATATATAATTAACAATGAGCAATTATCAAAGAATAATTAATTGTTTTCAGGTTTTATAATATAGTGGCAAGAGTTAAAATTTTTCGGATGTATACTTATTATGAATCAAATATTTTCAATAATTCTTAGAATTATATTGAATAATTTTTGAATTTTAAATTAAAAAATTGTTTATTATAATTAAAAAAAATTGAATTTTTATAGTATTACATATAGAATCCTTAGAAATATACCAAAATTTAAATATATTTTAAATATAAATATTGTTAAGAATAGCTGAGTTTTATGCGAATTATCTTGGTTTTTAGTACGATTAGAAGCGAAGTATGGGTTTGGTGCTACAAAGATCACGAATTTCAATCCATGTTGTACATTTGGCGGGGTTTCAACCCATTAACCCTTGGTGGATTAAGAACCAATTGAAATTCTGCAGATGACTAATTAAAAAGTTTGACAGTTTTATTTATGTTAGCTAAATAGTTTAATTATTAACAAACCATACAATTGATTATTCATCAATTAATTGCTATTGTTAATTTATAATTAGAGCTTAATTGTTATCTCGTCAAACAATCAAAATAATTAAAAAATTATTAAATCATTAAACCATTGTTTTTAGAAAAATTCTTTTCCATGTATGGCTAAATTAATTCCCATTGATAGGTGGTACAAGAATTCAAACTATTTATCCATACTATTTAAACTGTCATTAGTCTTCTCGTTAATAGTTCATACTACTTTTCGATTTGTACCATGGACAAGTATCTTAATATTGGACATGCGGGTCCTCTCAATCAAAGTTCTGATCCATGGTATTTGACAGGAGAAATTATTATGTTTATTCTAAGCTTTGGAGGCTTATTTTTAAATTTATTAGTTATTTATATATTGCTTATTAGAATTAGAATATTAAAAATAGATACGGTATTGTCTTGTTTGATTACTATATTAGATATTGCGAGTGCGCTCTCTTTGATGATTCGTATAGTCTATAAATGGGCTACTACTGGAAATTTAGAAAAGTTTAATGACCCTACCTTCTGTAAAGCTTCGGGAACAATATTTTTTGCTTCAACTCTTAGCTCTTTTGATATAGTGAGTATTTTGGGTTTAATCCGTTGCCTTGTAATTGTGTTTAACATTAAGTTTGATTCATTGTACTGGGGTATACTATTAGGATTGATTTTAGCCTATAATTGGATCGGTGCAAGCTGTCTCACCTGGAATTTTACTGAAATATCATGGGGTGACTTTTGTCAAATGTCAGAAATGGAACTTAACCACTTTGAAAACAGTAGTACATTCGGTCCAATCATCTCTGTAAAGGCTGTAATTATGGTATTAGTCGTATGTGTCTCCTACCTGTTGATTTTCAGATTTTATCATAAATATTACGATAAAATGAAAAGGACTTCATCAAATACTGATCGCGCTTTGCTAAATGAGATTAACTCGCAAAAATCCACCACATCAGTCAAGTTATTAGGACTCATTTTTGCCTATATCCTCATATATTTGCCCAAAATCTGTATTTTTATCCTCTATAACTTCAATATTTGGGGATACTATGCGGGTTGGGAAGTTGCTACCTCTGTCCTACTATCCATGTCAAGTCTTATTAACGCTTCGGTAATATTATTTATTCAAGAAGAGACCAAACATGAATGGCAGGTTTTAGTTGCTCTTTTATTTCACAGGGTGAAAAATATTTATTAATGTACTACCATATATTTAATCATTTGATTTTTTAATTAATAAAAAAATAATAATTTTTCATTATATAAATTAATGTATTTGTCAATTAACTCCTATTATTCAGCATTATATTGATAATTTGACATCATGCTTAATTATAATTAATTAAAAAGAACATTAATTTTGTTTACTGGGTTCCAATTACTAGAAAGAGTACCATTCTCTTGTTATAAAATCCTTTTTGGTCATCACTCTAAATGAGAGATTATTTTTTTTTCTTACAGAGTCAGTTGATGTTAAAATCCTAGATTTCAGCCATATTATCCAATAATAATCTCTAAATAACCTATATCAGAGTTTAAATTTTGTCAAAACGGCAAAAAACTATCTTATTATTTGAAAACCCAATTACCAATTATTAACTCTCATAAATATTTATAGTACTCCTTCATTTTAATATTTCAACTTCAGCTCTTATACTAGAAAGACATTATTCCTATAATTATTGTTCCTAATATGAACCAAGACTGATATTAATATTTCTCCTTGAAATTTTATTCATATTAATATTAGCTAACATCGTAACCTCTCAGTAAATTACCTATCTCAAAACAACAAATCGTTATTTAATAATCTTCAATTAAACTCGAAAAAGTTAGACATGCAAAAAGCTATAAATTTCTTGCAAAAATCTTGATATTATTTGGAATTTCGATATTGTGTAACGGTAAACAAAAATGAAAAATTAATCTTGTTCTTGAAATTAATGATTTTATCAAGGGTAAATTATAGAATAATAGAATTATATATTTTTGCAAAATTACCAAAAATTGAGTCAAATAATTTAAAAATTAAAAATATTCTTATTTCAAATGTTGAATTGGCTAATATAAATTTAATAGATTATTTATATTGATAAGATAATGTTGAGTTACATAGTAATGATCCATAAATGATTTGTTCATATGATCTAAAAACATTTGCGGCACGCTATTAACTAATTGAGATTATGAAGAGTTTTGCAAAAAAAACAATTTGATAATTATGATCACTTTGAAATTATAAATTTTCATGGTTTAAAATAATCTATACGACTAATTAATTAGTAGATTATTATAAAATTTTAATTTTTATTTTGTTATTATATTTTTGAATATTAGCAAATAAAATTTGAGATTGAGGATATTGTTTGTTCTCATTAAATTTCGTATTGGCAACAAAAGATTAAAACAAACAACAATTGAACAATTACATAATTGAGCAATTATGAATTGATCTATTAATAGAATCAAGAGAGGCGATAATAAATGGATCGCGAAATCTATCAATAGTCGATATGATAAAATATTAGCTGCTTTGATGAGTAAAATATTATATTAACTGGGTAAAGAGTTATTGGGGTTTATAATAAGGTATTGATAAAGAGAATGATGTGAAGGATTATAGGATAAAATAAAAAGAAAATATTTGAAATAAAATAAATAGAAGAAAGAATTTGAAAGCAAAGATAAAAATTATTCGAAAATTTTAGTATTAATTTGAAAGGTTGTATTTTTTAATAAGCTCCGCTGGTGTAATGGTTAGCACTCAGGACTTTGAATCCTGCGATCTGAGTTCGATTCTCAGGCAGAGCTTACTAATTTTCCTTTTATACTTTATTTTTTATATCACTTTATATTATCTCTTTACAACCTTTTTTATATTTCACATTTTCTTCCTTTTTATCAATCAAAATATTTAATTCAAATATATCTATACATCTATTAAATTATTTACTTATAGTATTTATCAATCAATAAAACATTAAAAATATAGAAAATGATTTACTAACTTTATATGAATTTCTTTAATTATTTTATAACAAATATATAAAAATCCTAAGTAATCCTTTATTATAATTATTATTATTATTATCCAACTAAAAAATATATTATCAATTACATTGAACTCAATATATTTAACCTTTATAATTTGATAAAATATTGAAGCTATCATATTTCTTTTAAATTTTGCAAATCTTTTCGAAAAAAATAATTAATTAATATTTTATTAATCTGTAAAATATGGCTAATATGCATTTAAATGCATTTTGAGCATTAAATTTATGAATATCAAATTTATTTTTGAAATGATTTTTATTTTTATGTTGTTATTAGATTCCCATAATTTTATATTTTCAAACCATTCACAAATAAATTAATACCTAAGAAAGTCACAATTACAAATCAATAATTAAAATAAAAAACAATGATTGGAAATCTAACTAAATTACCAATTAAGTTAAATCCGTTTCAAATTAAAGTAACAAAACATATCAATAAAATAATCATATCATGCTAATATTCGGGTTTAGAGAAATTTTTCAAACTATTTGAGAGTTCAAAATTTGATCCCCTTCGTTATTGAACAAACAGTAATTTATAAAATGACGTGTGTTTAAGATAAGAATTAAAATTATTGTAGCCTCACGGTGAAAGATCCTTCGATATATTCTCCAGACTGTTAAAAGAGCGTATTGTGATATTAAATGGACCGGTAACTTTTCAACTTCAATCTTCAATTCAATAGTTTATTGATAAAGATTAGATTAGTGACAGTTTATCCAATGTGGTATTAGCTCAACTATTGTTCTTAGTGGCTGAAGACCCTGAAAAGCCTATTAATATGTATATCAATAGTCCTGGAGGGTCAGTTAGTGCTGGACTGGCTATTTATGATACTGTAAATTATACATTAATTATAATATTCATGATTTATTAAATATATTTATTAGATGCAGGTAATATTCACATTCTAAAATAGTTTAGACATGTGGTTGATTTCATGGTGATTACAGTATATTAACTCACCCGTTCATACATTATGTATCGGGCAAGCTTGTTCTATGGGTTCTTTACTTTTAGCTGCTGGTAATCAGATAATATTCAACAATAAATGATATTGTAAATGATTTATAACATTAACCTCTAGGAGAACATGGCAAACGTGCATCCCTACCTAATGCTTCGATCATGATTCACCAACCCAGTGGTGGCGCAAGTGGCCAAGCCAGTGATATAGCGATCCACGCACGTGAAATCCTCAGAATGCGAGAAAGATTGAACCAAATTTATCAAAAGCATACCAATATTAAAGATATTGAAACCATTGTTAATTATTTCTATTATTATTTAATTAATATATTATTGAAATTTCCTATAGAAAAAGCTGTAGAAAGGGATTATTTTATGAGACCTATCGAAGCTAAAGAATTTGATTTGATTGATAGGGTGGTCGAGAAGCGACCTGTTCAATCTCCATAATAGTCATTGTTTTCCAACTTTTAATATATCAAATGATAGTTATATATTATACTACATCTACATGAAAATTTGATAGCCATTAAATAATTAATCTATTAATTAATTTTATTCATTTATTTTTATACGAAATAATATATATTGAATTTTTTAAATATTGATATGTATTCATATATCTTTTAATTTGAAAATGACTAAGTTTCAGTATCATATTATTCTTAATATATTATTTAAATTGAGTAATTATCAATTACTTGAGATTTAAAATTTAATATTTGAGATATCTCATTTTTCATACTTAGGATAATAATAAACTATTTTGAAATATATACTAAGATACAAAATCTAGCAATGAAATATGGATAATTATAGAAAGTATAATGAAGTTCAATAACATTAATATATATGATCAATAAGTTGTTTCCTCTTATGAGGTTCAAAAAAAATTCATGATATAATATTTTTTAGTGGATTTCTAAGAATTTTGATCAATGAATACTTCATATTAACAATATATCATCCAATTTATCATTGAATTAATGCTTCAAATTAGAACTTAATAATGAAACTATATCATTATTGACTTGTTGAATATACTATGCTAATAAAACATTTAAATATAATTTTTCAATAAACTCAATATAAATCTTTATTATAAAATAATGGATACTCAATAAGAATTTTAAGAGTAAAACTAACAAATATATCCTGAATAGTATTATATTTAATACAAAGATGACATCAATATTAATTAACTAATCCTTAAATCATATCCATTAAATATAAAACATACCAAACTCTAATTAAACTAAAATCTTATCAAGAGGTGGTAAATTTATTAAAAATTTTCAAAATTTTAAGGTGGTGTTCCTCAATTTACAATCATGGCAGAATTTGAGTAAAATTTATTAATATATATTGAACACAATGCTAAGATGATAGATGTTTTAATCATTTATCCAGATCTATTATATTGGAAATATGCAACCAACTATTTATGTCAAGTTTTTGATTCTATCATTAGTCACTGCGACACCATTGCTTGATTGGGGCTTTAATGAAAGCGCTCAGGTTAATGATGGTAACACTAGTGGTGATGCAAAAGTAATTGAAAGTAAATTTCCTGCAACATCTACAATTGGTACTACAATTCCTAAGAGTTCAGATGGCCATGTTGAGAATAGTGTTTTAATCTTTGGACCTAGCCAATATAATATACCTAGTCAAACTACTCCAGATAAACCTACTAGCGCTACATATGGAAACGAAAATTCTTCATCCGATGAGCTTGCAAATCTTCATTTAAGCCTTCTAGGCAATGGTTCATCATCGGTTTCCCCTAAACATGACCAAGGTGAGAAGTTTTTTACCAGCAATCATCATGGATTAATGCCTGATTCCCTCAATAATTCTGAAATGATACCAACTTCGCCTCTTTTTAATCCCAATGATCAATCTAGCAAGCCTAATATGGAAAAAGTTCCCAATGGAAATGAAGTCAAGGAATCTGAAGATGCTATCAATGTCAAATTGGATGTACTTGAAAATCAATCTCCTGATTCTTCTAACTCAAAGAGTCAAATGCCACCTACAGCAACAAGCCAATCAGCTTCTCTTACTTCCAATCCTCTCAGTTCCAAGCCAACTCCACTTCCTCCAATCAGCAGCATTTTCAACCAACCAAATCCATTTGGTCAAGGCTTTAAGCCCATTCCTCTCGAACCAATAGCCGAAACACCAGTACCATCCCCATCACCATCTACCAAACCTAATAGTAACAATCCATGGAATGATAACAACAACAACGTCGGAATGAAGCCATCGCCACCTCCGAAGCAACCTGCACTCCCACAACCATCCACCTCAAAACCCTCCGACTCACTATTAGATTTATCGGCCAGTGTTAAAAAAACTGCCTTATCTGGCTTCAGCGACATCTTCTCCCCATTACAGCCTCTCTTCCACGATCTTGACCAATCTTCACAACGAAGTCTCAAAGAATTTTCCGGTTTCGCTAATCAAATCCCCGTTCTCTCGGAACTAGTCAACAGTGTAAAAGACGAAGGCTTATTGAATGTACCTGGTTACTTGCAGTTTAGGAATGTGATGGAGAATGGCATCTTAGCGGGGGATTATTATAAGTATAAGGATTAATTGAGGATTAGATTTTGGTGGGATTCAATACTTTAATTTTTTTTGATAATAATAAAGTCCTTTATAATTAATAGCAAATATATATCCCAAATTTGGAATAGGAAATTATATAAAATGATATATATAGACTATTTAAGTAAATTGATATTCTTCAAATGTTTTTTATTCATTTCATTAATATTGAGTTCAGTGAAATAATATAATAAGCCATTCTTTTATAAATAATCAATCTACGGTTATATGTTCATTTGACCACAATTTTATAATAAAAATAGGATATCTGATATTTAAGTATTATCAATATATTGATATCTGAACTTTATATGCAATGATTCATAGTTTCGCAGATATCATCATTAAATTTAAGTTAATGATTTAGACGATTGGTAAAATATTTATCAAATCAGATATCAAAAAAAGACATATATTACAAAGTATTAGTAATTTAAGAATTTTAATTACGAAAAAAATATATAACTGGTCAATAATCATTTTCCATCATATCATTTTTGATCATATTTATATTTTTAAATTCAAAATAATTATTTAAATAAGTTGATTGAACAAAATCATTGTGAATGTAATTTTCACAACTTTAGATTATTTCAATATATGTTAAATTATTTAAAAAGTTGATGACATCTTCGATTATATAAATTGAGCATAGTGTTGTATTTCAAAATTAAGCATCTATCTCGATTGGATAGTTAAGGCAATACTATTTGTTAAATTATATCATTCACTGTATCAACTATTTAAATGAGCTTGTTAATAAATTATTTACTAAAATCCATCTTTATTGAAAACCTATTATAAATCACAACAATAGCATTAATAAAATTTAATTAAGAATTATTTCTAGTTATTCTTCTATTATAGTTGTTTCAATATATATAAATATATACATTTATTTTTTAGAACAATTCACTTGTATTATTCTAAACAAATATAATTAGATCATATATAGTTGAAAAAAACTTTCATCCAATTTCAGTAACGATGGTTGTATAACTCATAGTTCCATAAAATGTATATCAAGTTTTAATTAAAGTTATTGTTAAACCATTTTCAATCACCCAATTTCCAAAAACACACTTATTCCATTTCCTAAATTGACAAAGTTCAAATCTAATAATTTTATAGCCTCAAGTAATAAGGAAAGTTGGATTTCCATTACTGTTTTGACGAATGGAGTCTCCAAATAGGCGAGCACTTTTCCCACCATATGGAGAGCAGCAGCTACAAGCTGGGCAGCCAAATGAACTCTGACCACTTCATCGTATCAAGTTACTCTAGGATCTACTTAGCTAAATCGGACATTGTGTCCGGTCCAACTTAAATTAATCGTTTCAAATTAAATGAATCGAACAGCCGCTAGTTGCCTAATTTGATAGTAACAAATTTGTCATATTTTATTAGTGAATTTATATAAGTTTTTATAGCCCTCAGCAGGCTCATACTTGACGGGGTTAGATTGGATCTCTCGCGAGTGGCTGTTCCGAACCAAGCATGGGAACTCACTCGATGGTATAGCCACTTATTCGAGGGACTCGTGAAAACTTAATTTCGGTCAGTTACTCGGTTGGTGACAAGTTTATAATAATTCACATTCTAAATTCAAAGTATATTAAATAAATGAATAAAGTAAAAAAATTTTTTTGTTATAATTTCATACAATTAACTAATTGTTTTATGAGTGAATTCGAATTCTATAAATATAGAGGAAGATAATAGATATTATAAAGATAGGTTAGTAGCTCAAAGTCTGAAACTTTTTAAGTTTTGGAATTTTATCATGTGCTTGTATAAGGTACGAAATTTTGAAAAAATCTATATCAATATGATCTTGTCAGAAATTACTATAACCATCGGGTTTTAAGTTTTGGTAATTATTTCTGCTAGGGAGATAGCTGTAAAATAGCTGTCCAATGTGATCGAATATCATATAGACGTCTGTATAGTTGAGTACCTGGCAGCTTCCAACTCCAAATTTTTAAGTGTCTGCCCAGTAGCTCTACTAAGTTAGTAGCGGATGATACTAGTTATATTTAAATCCGATTTAGCAGTAAAATCTAACTTACAATCTAAACAATATTATGACTATCCATTTTAGCAATATATTCATTAATCATCGCCGAAAATGATTTCGCCCTTTCGGGAATCGATTTATGATTCAATAATGATGCCAATACCAAGTTTGGATACCTGATCAGGTACTTTGCAGTTTAGTATACCTTATCCTTTGTAGTTCAGACTTGGCGTTATTTCAGTATTACTGTGGTTCAATGCCAGCGATCTTTAAAACTGCAGCTCGAATTAAATTTGGGTAAGGTTATTGTAAAGAAAAAGAAAATCAGAAAATTTAATCGGATTTTCCCTCATTATTGTTTCCTGTATCGTGTCTTATGTAAGTAAGCATTTGGGTTGATGTTATCAGTAGTCTATAGGGCTGGAAAAACCTTGGATTAGATTTTGTTGCATGCTATTACATTTAATTCACAATGTTTTGAATCATTTAATAGTTATTTGTATGGATCCATTTTTATCAGATCCGATTTAAAAAAATTCTGCTGTTTGTATAGAGAGAAAAAAGGTAAATATACTGGAATGAATTAAATCATCATATTTGATATGAGGAGTTTATATTATATTATTGTAAATCTTGTAAATTTCATTTTTGATGAATATTTAACTTGTATTGAAATTTTGAATCAAAATACTTAGGTTTGAAATATCAATACCAATTTAAACTCAATATATTATTTCATTGATTAATTCAAGTATATATTAATATCAATAATTTGATAATATGCTCAAATAAATTGGAGTTTGAATGTTTTCAACTAAATACTGAATTGATCTCAGTTTATCTTTTATTGTTAATTTTCAGTTTTTTACATAAAAATAAAATCATCAAATTTAAATTCATAATTATCAAATAAGAAATTAGTCTAATATCCCCAATTTAGATATATTTAAGCAATATTACTTTTAAAAAACATCTAATAGTTATCAAAATGAACTAAAATCATCAAATATAAT
The DNA here is from genome assembly GCA_000697335.1 of Conidiobolus incongruus B7586. Classification (NCBI taxonomy): domain Eukaryota; kingdom Fungi; phylum Entomophthoromycota; class Entomophthoromycetes; order Entomophthorales; family Conidiobolaceae; genus Conidiobolus; species Conidiobolus incongruus. The sequence goes on along the minus strand of JNEM01014278.1, from coordinate 23,719 downwards.
ATTTTTTAACATTTTAAAAACCAATGTATACACCTCAGAATCCTAATATTTAACCAAAATGATTAACCATTTTAAGGAATAAAATTAAATAGATAAATTTTTTTCAATAATGTAATTAAATGCTAGATATAAACAATTATTGATGAGAATATAAATATTTTAATATCTGGAAATATTGGAGAATAATGAAATATTATTTAAGTCAAAATTTGAAGAATTAGTTTGAAAAAAATATATTCAAACTTGGAAAATATTTCAAATATTCTATTATACGTCACAATTAACCAATATTGTTTAAAACTAGATAAAGTAAAACTCGTTTGATAATTTATTACTTCAAGCATTGAGAAAAATTAAATTGTTGAATTATTTTAAATCTCCATTATATCAACAAAATGTTTTAAAAAATGGCATTAAAATATGAATTCAAAGAATCAACATAATTCAAAATATTGATTCAAAAATATCTGATTTACAATTATAATTTTTGGTATATTGTCAAAAATATACAAAAAATATCATGTATTCATAAATTTGAAACTCTAATAATTGCACTAATTAAACATTAAAAACTTCAAAATTATTCCAAGGCATGAGTAGATAGCACGAGTGATTGACAATTAGGGAAATTTATTATAAATATAATTGATTTTCAATATATCCATATTCAACTTTATCCAAAATGAAGGTTTTTTATTACTCGTTTCAAGTGTCATTACAACACCAGTACCTCTACTACACAGTCTGTTCAACCTACCACATCCTCAGTTCAGGCATGGTAACCAATCTCCGATGAATCAAAGTCCATTCGATATAAAAATCCAGTCAGGCCAAGATCCTCAAATTATTCTTAATGATGGCTTCCACCTAACTCCTGTCGATTCCAGTTATCAGCCAGTCGCCCCAGGCCACAATATTCCCAAGCCATTTACAAATTCACCGGGTATCGATGCAGTCCCCGGTATGAGTTTGGTAACTTTGCTCTACGGTCTTCTGGGAGGTGGAGTTCCTAGAGGAGGCATTTATCGAAAATTGGAAACATCCTAATAATTATAATTGATAAAATACTATAAACAAATGAAATTCAAATTCTTAACCATTTCTCTATAATTGAATAATTGACAATAATATTCAGATTATTTGTTTCAATATGATAAATTTCGATTCTTTATTATAATTTGCTTAAATGTTCTGGTTTTTGAAATCAAAAGGGGTAAATTAATAGGTTTATAAATTGATGAACATCATTTAACTCACAAAAATTTAGCATTAACAATTTCTGAATATAAAATTGTAATTGGCAATATTATCAGAATTTATAAAATTCAATATCAAATATACTATTTTCGCCATACTATTAAATTTCAAATTTTAATCAACCCCAAATTCTCAGGGTTAGTGCTAATCTCATCATAAATCAATCTCACATATCAAATTATCCTACATTCCATTATTTTATTTCATCTACTTTCAAAATTTTACTAAAGAATAAATTAATTAAAATTTGGAAATATTTTATAAAAAAGCAAAAAGTAACAAATGTTTCAATATATAAGTTATATTATTGGATTAGATTAATTTCTTTAAGAAGTTTAAAAATTATTGATAAAATAATGATAATTATCCAATTATATTGAAATAATAGTTCAATCTACGCGAAATTATATTGATACTATTGAAATGCTAATTGTTGTATAATAATCAAGTTTATTATTTTTAAAAATATAATATAGCTGGATACATGATACTATTAAGTAAATTTTAGTTTTCAAATTTAATTACTATATTCGGTAATTGATAATTTTAGACATCAAAGTTGAAATTTATCAGATTACCAAATTGAATTCATTTAAAATTACTATCCTTTATATTTTTAATTTTTACTTCAATATTAATCCCAATTATCATTATAATTAATTTTTAATTTTTAATAAATTATTAATAATTATTGTAAAATTAAAAATTTTTATTATTTAATTTAATAATTATTTATTATTTTAATATTGAAAAATTTTTTTTATTAAAGTATAATTATATTATTATAATGATTTTGTATTTAGGATTACATTCATTTTCAAATAAAATAATTAATTCTTATAACTGTCCAAATCTCCAGCAAGTATGACTTTATCGAGAACATTCCTAAACTGCAAGTATCCTGGGAAATTAAGGATGCCCTCAGTTTTTAGATCATTGATCAAATTATTGACGATTGGGATGTGTTTAGCCATTGGCGATAGCATTTGGAGTAGTTGTTGCGACGCTTGGTCAAGGCCATGAAACATAGGCTGAAAGGGAGTGAGGATTGTAGAGAGACCCATTAGCATTAGTTTGTTGAGTTGACGCTCCAGATTGATTGAGAAGTTAGAGGATGTGTTTGGTTTCGATTGTTTAGACGAAGATTTTATAATGGTCGAAGATGATGGTAATTTACTTGGTAAATCTAAATCTTTTAGGTTCTTTGATGTAGTTTCATTGTTAATATTATTTACGTTCGATTGAATGTTATTTGGTTTCGAAAGATTTAGAATTATGTCCAAATCAATAGGCTGATTATTACTATTATCATTGGGATTCGAGTTACTTACTATATTATCACTAGAATTCCAAGGTCCAGATTGATCAAAAATGATACTAATTGGAGGAAGTTCGATTGGCTTCGGTTTTGTGGCTTGAGATAGGTTGCTATTACCCTCATTCAACTGGGAATTGGGTATAATAGGAGTATTCGCTGATGATATACTCCTTCCAATATTTAGTTTAATGTTGATAAAATTATCATCATAGTTTTCGGAATTCTCTTGGCCTATATTCTGAGTAGTTCGTATGGTATTAGAACTATTAAATTCCTTCATTGGATTGGAATATTGATTAAATATATCACTATTTACTGTTGAATTTGAAGAAATATCTGTGGAATTATTATTATTCTTGAAATTTAAATTAACAAATCCTTTCGAATTTTTCAACTTGTCCCCACTCTCAGAACTTAAGCTTGAAGAATTTTTTGAATCAGTAAAATTGCTATTAAACAGAGTCGAATTTCCAATGGTTGTATTATAATCACCAAATCGATTTAAAGTATTATTAACTCTTGAACTAATGCCAACAATTTCTGTATTTATCGATTGATCATTTTCAACTGGTAATCCATTCAAAATCCTAGCCCAATTAATTATCATCACCAACCAATACATTATATTTTTTGTTATTAACTGAATGCAATTATAAAATATAGCCAAATCTCACCATTCAATGCTCAAGTAATCATTTTATATTGGGATTTTATTCAACAAATTAATTTGATGCCATGAATATTAATGAATGCTAAATCTTAATCAAATTTATCAGATCATTAAAAAGCTTTTAAGTTGGGATTAAAAGTTATCCAATTAGTAAAATAAGATGAAATTCTTGGTATTATTATGTTATTTTTGAATATACTCACGAATTATTAATATTTGATCAATTTTTAAGGATTTTTGAAATTGACTAATTTATAAAAAAAAAGATACTGGTTAATTAAAAAATTCTTTTCAAATTGTTATTATTATCTATGAACTTTTCACCAATTTTTCTAGCATAATTGATTCAATTTCAACTATACTAAAAGTTATTTATATTTGTAATAATATTGGGTTCTAAATTTTTAGTAAAAGTTAAAGTACTAATAAACGTATGTTTCATTATATATAATCAATTATATAAATATCGAAAATCTTTATTTAATAATATTTGGATAATATTTTTTTACACTGAATCCAATGATCAATATTTATACAATTGGAGTGGAGGACAAGACAGGTTCTAAAGAAAACCAGAAACAATTATTAAATATAACAATTTCCTTATACTTCAATCTATAGAAATAAACTGAAAACCCGTTAGAAATCGCTTCAAATAATGTAGAATTAATATTGGAAACGGTCAGACAGTTGAAGACATTGTCGAACTCCTAGTATAAACCATAATTCACAGTCATGATAATACTGTGAATTACTTGCAACACCAGCGGATGACTTTACTGATGTAAGAGACGACGAAGCAAACGATAATGAGCAAGGATCTCAATAAAATTTTCTGATTTCCTATTTACTAGATCATCAGTCAAATTTAATACCAATTGGGATTAGATGGATCCATAAATATTGTGCTAGGATAAGGCTCAAATATCATAACTCGACAATTATAAAGGATATGATATAACAAGTTGCAAAATGTTTAGTAGGATGAGTTAATCCAGAATTTAAATTGCGAATGTAACTAAGTGCGATGATTGAAAGGAAAATTATTTTTTCAATAATAATCAATATAATTAGAAAATTGGAAATAATCAAAATTCTAAGTATCATATATCATGATTTGAAATTAAAGGTTAAGGATTATTGATAGAATGCGCTCCAAACTCGGTAAAGCTGTTGAGTACGCCACTAAATTATTGAATGAAATAGCTCTCAATTACTCTATGATGCACGCGTCAATGTGGCACACATAGATATTATACAGTCGCTTGATCGTTATACCCTTCCTGATATTGGCTACAGATTTCAAAAAGTCCAATCCCACTATGAATAATGATAAAATTGTGCCAATGTGGAGTGGTCCCTGTTTCCTAAATATTTGAATCATGATAAAACTCCAAAACACAGCGCCAACAAGTTCGAATAACAAATTCTAAGCCACAAGCTCATCCTTGTAAAAATTCTTTTGGTCGATTTTAATGATTTCAGAATCTAAGCAAATTTTTTGCCAAAATTTGCTACATTATATAATATTTAAATCATTAGTGGTCCTTAAAATTCTATTCGTATTAACTATTATTACCTTTTTATCAAATTAAAATCACTACTTTTATAACAAGATTTAAAGTTTATGATCCAATTTTGTATTTTGAATAAAATTTGATAGTTATTATTGGTCTTTGATTGATTCAAATTGACAACTTTCTAGACTTGTTACATCGAAGTAAAATTTTTATTATCAAAAATTAGGTATTATCCTTAAAATAATAACTAATGAAATATTTAATATTATGTCAATATAATAATATCCTAATAAGTTGAAAAAGAATATTATATTATAATAATTTTAAAATAGTAAATTGGATCATTTTAAAAATTATTTGATATATAATAATTTATACTCATATTCTAAAATAAAAGGTATAATTATATTGAGAACCTAGATAACTAATATTAAATTTATATTCATAAGTCATAGTGAATATATTTTGCGGTAATCTATAATAGTTGATGCACCATATATAATATCGTTCAATTTTATACAAAGATAAAAATATTGATTAAAAATGAAAATAATATTATGTATTATAAATGAGTTAAAATTATTCAATTTACCCTCTAGATATCAACTTTGCAAAACGAACATAAATCGATTCAGAAAGTGTAGGATCCATATAAATAACTATTAAACTATTTACAACGTTGTGCATCACATGAAAAAGATTAGCAATGTAGTCCAAAGTCCAAGGTCTCCTTTGACCCGTAATCCACTGATAAACCCAACCAGTAATTTTGCCAGTGTACGATATAATAAAGCATACAATAATGAGGGATGACCTGAATAAGATTTTTCGATTTTCCCTCTTTACTAAATCTTTATCTAAATTTAATTCTAATTGGGATTTAACAGACCTTTTGTATTGAATTATACTTATAGATAAATAACTGATGGTAACTATTAAAAACGACATAATATAACACACTGTGAAATACTTGGTAATGAAAAAGTAAACCGAATGAATATTGTTGTTACAGCCTAGTGCTACGATGGATAGTACAAAGTTCTTTTGCCAGCAAATTATTAATGTCATGATAAGATGAGAGGTTAATAGTACCCCCAGAATAGATATCCACAATTTACTAGAGAATTTAGCTTTAAAAATAATAAGTAACATTCTCTCCAAGCTGAGTAATGCAATTGGGTACACACCAATCAAATTGAACGTAGAAGCTGTCAAGTAATCGACGATGCATGCGTCAATATAGTAAGCAAATACGTTGTACGGCCACTTGATAGCTATCCCTCGAGCAATATTGAAAATGGATCCGCAGAACCCAATGGCAATTGTAATTCCAGACAATATGGTATCGATATGGATCGGTCGGGGTTTTTTGGCAATTTCGCGAATTATAAAAGAGCATAATACAACTCCCAAAATACCAAAAATGAGACTTTGAGCGACTAAACCATCTTTGTAGTACAAATTATCCTCGTCTAGTTTAATGGCTTCGGAATTCATCTATTCAAATTACTGGTACTAATGTTATTGATTTTGTATAATATTTATATCTTAAGAATTTTTCTAATTTTGTGGTGTTAATTTTTATTTTTATCCAATAATAAATATTTTAATTACATAATTTTCAATTTATTATCAATTTTGTTGATGTTTACTAACTTAAAATTATGATTGGTTCTCTATGATACGATTTGTGACGGTTATAAGCTTACTTTAATTCAGATTAACATTTTTGAACTAATTGGGTGTTGTTGATATGGAACGAAGAGCTTGGCGAATAATATTCCAGAAGATTCATTAATATGGTTCTTTTAAAGGTTAATAAAATTAAAAATACCCTGGGATCATTTATAATTATATTGAATAAATTTTTAAAGATCAATATATTCTATCATTTGTAGAATTTGTAATAAATCATTAAATTTATTAAAAATATAAAAGAATTTTATAAAATAAAGGATATTTTTGTTGAATATTATGGTTTTTGTAATTAAATTAATTATAAAGTGTAAATAATTTCTAATTGATTTAATATTTCAAATGAATCAATATCAAATTATATGATTTCAAACAAAAAAAGTTTTAGGATCCATATATAAAATGATGGAATTACAAAAATAGTTTAAAAATTTTAAATTTTATTCATTATCTGGTAATAATTCAAGTTTAGAGAAATTTTTTCTGTATTTATAAATTTTGAAAATTGAGTGTATATTGATTAAGTTAAAATAAGGTCGATGTATATGACAATTACATTTATCACTCTTTTTTTAAGGTGAAGAAGATTGGTAACTTAGTCTAAATTCTTATCTTCTTTTAATCGTAATCCACTGATAAACTCGAAATATGATTTTATCTCTATACAACATCATCAAGCAAATTATAATCAAAGATGTTAATAAATCATCCTGACTTCCTTGACCACATCATTATCCACATTCGATTCAAATTGGGACTTAATCGAATTAACATATCGAAAAATCATAATTGCCAGATAATTAATGGTCACGATTAGAGAAGATTCGATATCAGAAATCGACAAGTATATTGTGATAAATGCATATTTTCAATGAAGATTGCTGCTAGGCCTGAATGCCATTATTCATAATAAGATTTCTTTTGAGCGCAATTAATTGCGACGAGTATAAAAACAAATTGTCATCGATATTAGGAGTAGCATATACAAAAATTGTTGAATTTTTAAAAAATTTAACACCATCCTCTCTAAGCTCCGAAACTCAATTGGATTGACTTATATTAAACTAAATATCTAAAATGCAGAATATTCTATTACGCAAGCATTCAAAGAATAAACCAATAAACTGTAAAATTATTTAATATCTATAGCACTAATAATATTAAATCTTATCCAAAAAGCACAATAACAATGGTAATATTAAACAGAATAATATTAATATTGATATGTTTCAGTTTTTTAAAATTGGTAGACTTGTAATTATCAATAAACCACATTGATGGTGCTAAATAATGGACAATTGAAGACCAATGAATTTTTTTAATATTTATTATGATTGTTTATTAAAATTAAAATTGAAATTTATTCCTTGATTAGTAAAATTTTTATATTTTATAAAATTCATTATTATAAATATTTTTTTTTGTTTTGAAATTAATTTCTAAATAAATAATATTTTAATTTACCAAATATAATACAAGATAAGCTTATTTTGTAAATCTAAAAATGTATATTTTCCTTATATAAATGAACCTTTAAAACTATTTAAAAATGTATCAATAATAAAAGATTGTAATATCTATTCAATTTTGTAACCAATTAATAGTAGAAATCTATTAAGTAATTACTTAATGATTCATTTTCTTCCATTGTTGATATATTAAAAGGTATTGTAAACATGGAATTTTGGCTATTAAAGGAAACAGATTATATTCAAAATCTTATTTAAAAAATATTTGATTAAAAAGATTTAATTACTGCATCATTCTCAATATTAAGATCAACTGAGGTGATTAAAATAACATTAAATTTAATAATATATATTGCAAATTGTCTTTAGATATATTTATATTTATATTCCCTCTATTGATAAATAGCGTATGATATTTATATAATTAAATATATAGAAAGAATTAAAATACATATAATTTATTAAATATAAATGAAAATTAATTAAAAATAAGTCAGAATATGAAGAATATTAAGTAATAAAAGGTTGTTTATTAAAAATAGTTTAAAATGCGCTGGATATTGATATATATTTATTCTCTGGATATCAGCTTTGCGAAATGAATAAATATCGATTCAGATAGAGTAGGATCAATATAAATTACAATTAAACTATTCACAACGTTATGCATAATATGAAGAATATTCGCAATATAATCCATAGTCCAAGGTCGCCTAAGTCCTGTAATCCATTGATACAGCCAACCTATAATTTTACCAGAGTATGACATAATAAAGCAAATTATTATGAGAGATGATCTGAATAAAATTTTTCGATTTTCCCTTTTAACAATATCCTTATCTAAATGTAATTCTAATTGGGATTTTACTGATCTTTGATATTGGATTATAATAATTGATAGATAGCTAATGATAACTATTAAAAAACCTACAATATAGCACATCGCAAAATATTTGGTTATATAAGAATAATTTGAATTGATGTTACTATTACATCCAAAAGCAATAATTGATAATACAAAGCTCTTGTGCACACAAACGATAATGACATTGATAAAATGCATAGTCATAAATAAAATGAGTATAAAATACCAAAACTTACTACTGAATTTCACTTTAAAAATAATTAATAACATTCTCTCTAAACTGAGGAGAGATATTGGATAAACTCCAATCAAATTAAATGTGGAAGCGGTCAAATATTCTACAATACAAGCGTTCATAGAATAAGCAAATACGTTATAAGGCCACTTGATAGCTATACCCCTACCAATATTAAATATGGACCCTAGGAGCGCTATAACGACGGTAATGCCGGATAATATCGTATCGATATGGATTGGTTTTGGTTTTTTAAAAATTTCGACAATGATATAAGAACATAATAAGAGACCTAAACTTCCAAATATTAAACTCTGAGCAACTAATCCATCTTTGTAATAGATATTATCGTTGTCGATTTTTATATAATCTGCATTCATTTCTAGAGTTGATTTTTCCAAACAATATTCAGAAATTTGAAAAGTTCAGAAAATACATTTATATTTTAATTTATTCCAAAATTGTTGGGATATGAAGCGAACTTCATATCTTCCAATAAAAGCTTCATACTAGGTACTCAACTAGTTATAGTGTTTGATTATTCAAATTTCAACATTTAAATAACTATTTTGGTTAAATTATGAATCAAAATATAACTGAATGTACCTAAGTAAGTCAATTTGAAATTATTTTAAATTCTTTAACTAATTCCGTTAAGCAATTCCAAGATTATTTCATATTTATTATACTATCAGTTAAATTGCTTATTTTGATAAATAGCTTATGCAACCAAAAAATTATTAAGTTATAATTATATATTCATATACTGATTTTAATGTTATTCAGTTTTAAAGATGATTATTAAATTTAATTTTGATCAAATATATAGTAACTTAACCACAAGAAAACTAATATCAATTCAATATTTTATCTTTCATTCAAGTTATTTTCACATAATAAAAGCTTTTTATCTGAAAGCACTCATTATTCTATTCAATGAATTAAAATTATTTGAATTAAATCATAAAATTGTAGATCAACCAACTTTCCAAATGACTTAATATTTTCACTATTGAAAAAATATATTTATATTATAATCAATTCACATATTATCATTTTTCTATCTAGTCTATTTTACATTCAATTTTTAACTCTATGAAATATTTATGATTTATTAAAATTGAAAAATTTAATTATAAAAAACAAAATTTTTGAATTCAAATTAATTGATTTCAAAATTATTATATTGTGATATTCAATATTACCATAATGATATAGAATTATAAATAGGAAAAATGCTATTCTACAAACATTTATGATATTTAATAAAATACACAGTTCATTGACAATATTTTTCTAAAATATTCATAATATTTCCATATTCTATACTAATGTATAAAAAAACAATATATTCTTTTTCAAATATGATTATTCAAATCAAATTTGATTAAAAAAGACTAAATTAAAAATATTGGTTATTTCTCTAATAAGTTTGAAAATAGTTGAAAAATTATAGAATTGGTTATCATAATAAAATATAAAAACATGATATATAAACTTAATAATATTATATAATCAATATTTAAATTAATTTGAAATATAAATTTCAATAAATAAAGATCAATTACGGTTCAAAGTTCATATATCACTAAATATATATATAATAACATAATAATATTTCATTTAAACATTTTTTATATTTAGAATTAAATTAATTGCAAATAATTAAATTTATTAATAATATTAAATATTTTGTTTTGGATTTTATAAGGATCAAATAAGTATCAAGCATAATATAAATTTCTCATGACAATTTATTCATCAATATCTAGTGATATTAAGGAAATAACTATAAAATATCTAAATTTTACAGATAAATAATTTATTCAAACACTGTATTCATTATTTATCCTAATAAAAAAATAATCCTAGATTTTCATTTATAATGATGCATTTTTAGAAAACAAAATATTGATTTCAAAATATATTTAATCTTTTAATCAAATTCACAAAATTTTCAAATATTTATCAGGTTATAAAATTAAATTAAAGAATAATTTATGGATAATATTATAGAAAAAAGTTTATAAATAGTTGTATATAGTTCAATATATTAACTTTGAACACAATATTATAATGAATTTTTCGCTATATTATAGTTAATACATTTGTTACCATCGACATGGGTATTCATCAATATTTAGTGACACTCTGCGTACATACTCAAGTTTGGGATAATTTATGATACACTAAAATCAATATATTCTTACTATATGTTAATTGTTATTAATTAAGCGAATTTATTTATCCAAATAATATTTAGCTATAATTTGATCCTATATACTGATCAATTGTGAAAGAAATTCCAATTAAATGACTATCTATTTTGAAAAGCAACCTTTATTGCTTTCATTTTTAAATTATTTTATCGAGATGTATTAACTGTAATCCAAATATAAAAAGTAAACCAATGAGTGTATTAAACAGCTTTTTTAAACATAATTCAAGATCATATTAAATATAATTAAAATCAGTATTTTTTGCAATTTTTTCGATTTTTCCAAAATAATGTGGTTTATTAATTTTAAATAACATAATTTTATGAGATCAAAATGAAAATTAAATATCATATCAGTTCAGTCCATTAGTAAATGAATGTCGTCGAAATATAAAGTTAAATCAATTTAGAGTATGTTTATATTATGAAGGATCCATATATAAGACAATATAACAATTCGATACACGATACATTAGTTGTAGTACATCACTAACATAATACAAGGTCCAAAGTCTTAATTATATAGTAGTTCATCGATAATACCAACTTAGAGCTTTGGAAATATATGTCACAATATAGCAAATTATGATCAAGGGAGATCTAAATAAGATGTTCAAGTTTCCTATTCTAGTTGAATTTTTGTCTAAGCTTAATCGTAACTTCATTTAAATGGACCTCTTGCACTGTAAATTTATAATATGTACATATATAGTTAGCAGCTATCGAAAAAAGTATATGGAATACATATCTGCTTCATATTTTGTCATTACCGAAATTTTAGAATTAAAATTACTCACACAACCAGAAATAATTTGTGAGAATAAGAATTCCTGATGTGTTCACATTATGAGAGATAAAATAAAATTAACAAAAACCAATATAACCATTAAACCATACTATATTCTATCTTTCATAATAGTTTAAAAAATTATCAATACCCTTTCAAAACTCAAAAAATAAATGGAATAAACTCCCATTGAGCTGAACAATTCAGTTGTTAAACATTCAAAAATTGACGCCTCTCTATGTTAAATAAAAATATTATAGCGCTATTTAATCATTATTCCTTCTGCAATACTCGATAAAGAGGCCAACAAACCGATAGTGATGGCAATCAAAGAAAGGATAGTATCCATATGAATCGGTAGAGGTTTTTTAGCAATTTTCGTCCTAAATACAATGATAATATTGCTCCCACTATGCCAAATATTAAGCACAGCGCTACCAACCTATCCTTGTAATAAGCATTGCCTTTGTCAATTTGGGTTGCTACTATCTGAGATTAACTTTTATAAGAAATTATCATTATTATGAATCTTACAGTACAATTTTTCAAAACTATCCGCTTTATTGCATAATGTTGAGATTAAACTGCTTTGGAAAATTTTTATTATTTATTATTAATTATTAATCAATGATCACTTTTCTTCATTCTTAATATCAAGTAAAAATCTATCTTAAATAATCTCAGGAAAATTGTTGCCTCAAGTAATAACGACAGTCCGATTTCCACTGGCGTTTTGACAAACGGAGTCTCCAAATAGGTGAGCACTTTTCCCACTATATGGGGAGCAGCAGCTGCAAGCTGGGTGTCCAGACAAACCCTGGCTACTTCATCGTACGGAGTTACTCTAGGATCTACTAAGGCTAGGTCGGACATTGTATCCGGTCCAACTTAATCGTTTCAAATTAAATGAATCGAACAACCGTCAGTTGCCTAATTTGATGGTAACTAATTTGTCATGTTTTATTAGTGAATTAATGTAATTTTTTATAGTCCTTAGCAGATTCATTCCTGATGGGGTTAAATGAATCCCGTGCTAGTGGCTGTTCGGGCCTAAGTAGGGGAACTCGCTCGATAGAATAGCTATCTATTCAAGGGGCACGTGAAAACTTAACCTTGGTCGGTCACTCGGTTGGTGATAGAAATAATAATGATGATATGGTATTCAGGTATTTATTAATGTTCTTTGATATAATTAATTTCCATATATATTACAGGTCTTCTGGAAAGTAGACTTGCAATAAAGATCACGCAGATTCGATAAAACGGGCCGAGGAAGACTAGAGAGATACTTTAAAGGGATTAATGGAAATATTTAGATGTAGGGCTTAGCCCTAATCAAGATGATCCTTGACCAAATAGGTGCCCAGTGACTATTTTATAGTCTAGTTAGTCCATTGTCAATGCGTTGAAACTCCAACTATTGTTATAGTCTGGAATTTTCAATTGTTCAAGGATTGTGCCTGGTATTTGCCAGTGGATTGCATTCGGAATCATAACGGACAGATAAAGCTAAATGGTGAGCGGACCTCCCAATCCGAGACAATATATAATATCGCGAATTATATATAAGCTTTAGTCATATTTAATAATTGGATTTATTTTTTTAAGTTATAAAACAATAATTTAATGATATAAATCATTTTATACAGAAGGTATTTCGCTACAAATTGGATCCGGACTTTACTCAAATGAAATAGGTTTATTATAAAAAATTGGGATTATATTATTATTTTTTTATAAGTATTATAGGAAATTTTAAAAATATTTATATCTTCTACTATATTTTTTATTAGTATGCTTCAAAATATTTTTTATTATTTTATAAATACAAATACTGCTATTATACTATTGTTCTCAGAAATTCACCTATAATGATATATTTTATATGAAATGATTTTATGGATGAATAAATTATATTTGAATTAACCAAATTATTACCAGCTATGATAAAGTTTTTATAAGTAATCAATATAATTGATATTATTTTATTATCTTATAATTTTCTATGAATAGCATATATAATGACTTTAATGTGCAACTAAAGAAAATCTATGTGACTTTTCGTGAATTAAGTCATTTCAGGATCATCTAATAGCTGAAATTTTGATTATGGTAAATCAAATTACCAACTTTCGTCCATATTTAACGCTTTTTCAGTAGAAAAAATAATAGTTCAAAATACAAACTTGGAAATTACAATCTATTATTTACTGATCATGTTTAATCTTTTTAACAAATTTCAATCAAATTGTTATAAAAGCATTTTCGTATAATTTTTAATACTTTTAGTAATAAAGTATATATATATAAGTTATATTTAAATAAGAGTTAGAATGAATATATTAATATAAAAATGAGTAATAATTTATCTTCTTATATGTTTTAGGCTTCCGATTGATTAATCTGAGAATTTCTAGCAGATATAAATGACTTTAATCGATTCATGTTTTCTTCATATAAGGATGGGTTCATGTATAGTATAATCAAACAGTTAGCTACAGTATGCATCAGTTGCATAATATTACTGACATAATCCAAAGTCCAAGGTCTTCGACGACCGGTAAACCACTGGTAGAACCAACCCAAATCTTTACCAATGTAAGCAGCAACGAAGCAAATTATAATCAGTGATGATCGAATTAAAATCTTCATATTCTCTCTTTTGACCAAATTTTTATCCAAATTGATTTGTGGCTGAATTTTACTAGTTCGATAATAATTGATAATTATTATCAAAGAATAATTAATAGTTACTAATACAAATGATACAGCGTAAACGATTGCGAAATATTTCGTTATAAAGGAGATATCAGAATATAAATTTAAGATACATCCGAACGCTACACCTGAGAATAAAAACTCTTGCTGAACGCATACAATCACAACTAGTACTAAATGTATGATAATAAATGTGCTGAGTAATGAATTCCATACAATATTTGATAGAGACATTTTAAAAATAATTAATAACATCCTCTCTAGACTTAATAGGACAATAGGATAATCGTCTATTGTATTGAATAAGCCTGCAGATAAATAGTCGATAGTGCAGGCTGATATATGATAAGCAAACAGGTTATAAGGCCATTTCATCATTATCCCTTTTGCGATATTGGATACAGAACCTATAAAGCCTATGAGCACTGTGATTATTGAGAGGCGTGTATCGATATGCAGAGGTTTAGGTTTTTTAGATACTTGAATCATTATATAAAGCGATAATATTGCACCGGCACTACCGAATATTATACTTAAAGCCGCAAGCCCATCTTTGTAATAAATATTAGCTTGATCAATCTTTATTGCTTCAGAATCCATATTTTTTTAAACATAATGGGTTATTCTAGATTATTTCGATTTATAAAAGAATTGAGAATTTGAAACTCCGTTTCATTTTGAATTTTTTTCCTTCAAGAATTGATCTTTCATTAATTATCATTTATAATTGAATTGGTAAATTCATTTTAACATATTTTGATTTAAATTTAATATTATTATTTAGGCTTGAAGTATATATAGTAATATTTAAATAATACTAATATAACATAAGTTAATATTAGTAAAATTAATAAATTAAAATTTCCAATTTATCAACTCAATAGTTCGGTTTATTTATTAAATATCATTAATATGCTGAAATATAATAGTACGTTCTATCATTCGCTTTTTTTCATAGGTCATTTTTTTATATTTTATTCTATAATTTTAAAATATCCCTAACATACCCATTGTAAATTTCAACCTGTCAAAGAATAAGTGATTTAAATAATATTAAATTATATTTAATTATAAGGTAAAATTAATACAATTTGACCATGTTATTTTTATCTAATTTAATCAAACTGGAATTTTTAATATATATCTGTTTTCAAATTCATTAAGTCTTAAAAAATTTGATATAATTTGATTAAAGGTGAAAATAAATAATACTAAGTTATATGTTGTCATATCATAGAGAATATAAGATTAATTTCCATATTAACATCCACAATATGAACATTTTTGGTTTATTATGATATAAATTATTTTGATAAAATTATTGGAATCATTCCGGATATAATCAAATAATATCAATTTTATTTATTATTTGTATTATGGATTTTTGACCATTACACGAAACAAAATACTATTATAGCATATAAGCCTTTTGAAAAGCCAGACATCCAAATTTTTAAATTTACTATTGAATTTGTCAAAAGAAGGTTATTAAAAAATGGTAAATCTACTAAATTTGCCATTTAACGATATAAAATATATTGGACTTGATATTGTTTAATACTTATTTGTATTTAAATAATTCCAAATTTGATAATCTTTAATTAAGATTATTTTCACTAACTGAAGGTGTATATTTTATCAAATAACTATATTATCAGGTTAAATTTTATATAATGTTATAATTTTAGTGATAATCATAAAAAATTTACTCATATAGGATTAAAATTAGTTTTTTATAAATACTAAATTATATTATCCTATTCTGTCAATGTTACTATTCACTGGACTAATTAGAACTTTTCATTTTCTAATTAATATTGTTTAAAAATTTGATAATCTATATGTTGAAAAATTTTGAGTATATATTTCCTATTGAAAATACATGATAATTAAGTTTAATTTATATATAATTCAACAGATCCATATTTAAATAATTTTTTCAAATTTTATCATAATATACTGTCACATTACCACTCAATTAGTCTATACATATTTACCTTTTATACCAGTTTACCCATGACTTATCTCTTATCCTATTTTCCTAAAACCTATCCATTTCATCTTAAAATACAAGATTCACTATTTTCTCTACCTGAAGAGCATTAAGTCTTGATAAAGAACTTAAAATAAAACTTTATATAGATATACCTTAATCTTATAACTCATCAATCCTCCTAATTAATTTAATACACTTATCCTAGTTTCCAAGACTAGGATAACACATATGCTCACTATAATTCTAGTGAATAATAAAGCCATAAAATTCAATCTAATCACCCTTAAATATATATATATATATATATATATAACTTAATGAATAATCAAAAAATTAATAGATTCAGTGGCTATTAACAGTATAATAATTTATTTATATTCTCAATATGAATATTTCATGGACATAATATCTTCTTAAAGCTGTCAATCATCCCTTCGCTTATATGAGGATCCATATATAGGACAATTAAACAATTCGCTACGTTGTGCATAAGATGAAATAAATTACTGATATAATCTAAAGTCCATGGCCTTTGTCGTAAAGTAAACCACTGATATAACCAAGCAACTATTTTACCAAAATATGATATTATAAAGCAACCAATAATTAAACAAGCCCGAAATGCTATTTTCAAATTCTCTTTAATCAAACTTTTGTGTATATTAAACTCTTTCTGTTTTTTCATCGATCTTCTGAAATGAATAAGTATAATAGATATATAGCATGATACTAATATTAGACAACAAATCATATAGATAACAGCCAAGTACCTTGTAGAAAATGATAAGTTGTAATCTATATTTGACATACACCCAAACCCCAAATTTGAATATGAAAACTTTTTCGAAATAGTAACAAATATCATAATAATAATGTGAATAGATATTAAAATTCCAAGGATAATTATATATACATAGCTACTGAAATTAATATCAAATATGATTAATATCATCCTTTCTAGACTTAAAAGTGCTATTGGATATACAGCTATGGTATTGAATAAAGACGTAGTTAAATATTCTACCATACAAGCTTCAATATGGTATGCGTAAAGATCATATGGCCATTTCATAAATATAGATGTTCCAATATTTGATATAGATCCCAATAAACTAATTACAACTGTAACTAATGATAAGATTGTGTCAATATGAAAAGGATGTGGCTGTTTTGAAATTTGGATAATGATATAAATTGATAAAACAGTACCTAACCCACCGACTATTAAGCTAATAACTATTAAACAATCTCTGTAATACATTATAGTTTGATTCGTTTGTAAAGTTTCCATTTCCATATTATCCTTAAGTCTGTAATTTTGTTTTGTTCTTGCAATATAATGATATTTATATAAAGTATTAATTAAACTAAATCATATCAAATAAGCCTTAAAATAATTCTTTTAAATTGTTGTTTTAAAGCATAATATTTCAACAAAAGTTACTAATTCAGATCATAAATTCTGTCAAATTTATGCCTAGTTTCAAGTGATCAAACTTTAATTGTTAATGAATTTGGATATGCATTAGATTTTAATATTAATATATTGTCGTGGATCGGGAGGTCCGCTCGCCTTTCAACTTTAACTGTCCATCAAGGTTCCAGATGTAATCCACTTACAAATACCAAGAACAATTCTTGCACAATGGAAAATTCCAGACTATAACAGAAGTTAGAGCTTCAACACATTTGCAAAGGATCAACCACACTATAAAATAGTCACTGGACAGACATTTGCTAGATGATCACTTCGGTCAGGGCCAAGCCCTACATCTTGATATTTTAATAAAATTCCTTTAAAGTGACTTGTTAGTTGTCTTTGGCCCGTTTCATCGAATTCACGTGATCTTTATCACAAGACTACTTTTCAAAAGCCTTGCAATATACAATATAACAAAGAGAAAGGAAACTTTAACAAGAGCCATTTTAATTATATTTGAGATTAAAGCAACAAACTAGCAATTTGGATTTAATAAACTTTGAGGCTTATAATACTTTGATTTGCATTGAAAATATCTAAAATGTTATTCATCCAAATAATAATAATTATTAAAATGATGGAAAGCTAAGCAAAGAGTTAAGAAAAGTTTTTTTACTAGGTTATCTAAGAGGTTTTCAATCTCTAAGTTGAAGCCTCAAATTACAAATATTTTAGTCTATTAATTAACTAGCCTATCAATCAAATATATACTTTCTACTAAAATTATAACCTCTAGATTATAACTTAAACACTTTATAAAGTATATCATATTTGTTAATAATTGGGTAAATATATTAAATAAAGAAGTTTAATAAAAAAGCCAAAAGTTTAATATTATTAATTAATTGCTATATATAAGTTAATAGAAATAAAACCAATATTATGCAAAGAAAGATTTAATATGATATCTATATAATAAGTTAATATATCAATAAATAAATTTTATTTAAGCTTTGTAAATATTTAAATTAATATAAATATATCAGATTTTATATTTAATAGTATTAATAAGATGAATGATAGATATATATAGTCTTGACTTTAGAAATAATCATAATAATAAAATAATAATAAGAAATAAAAGGAGAAAAAAAGCCATGTTTATTAATTAAATAAAAAATATTAATATAATTAAATTAACTTCAAAATTATAAATTACTTGATTAATTTAATACTAAATTAATTGAATATAGTTTTATATAAATTTTAAGAATTAATCTTTTAATATTATATATAATATCCTCTTGAAATTAATAATACCTTAGATTATTAATATGAGGACTTTATATTAAAAGATAAATAAGTTTAGAGAATTATTTATCAAAAATAAGTATTTGTTTAAAATAAAATCTAAAAAATCAATTAATATTTTTTGTTATGTCTCTATCCAAATTAATTTATATATATTTATTTTTTATATCAGTTTACCCATAATTTACCTCTTATCCTATTTTCCCTTAAATTAATCCATTCTTATCCTATTATAAGAGACAACAACAGGAATCTATTTAAGAAATACTCTTTATTTATCTAACTATCCATTTATTTATCCATTTATTTATCTATTTTAAGGAAATTAATTTTAAGTCTTTATCAAGAACTTCTAATAAAACTCCATATATCTATATATTAATCTTATAACCTATCAATTGCCTGACTTAATTTAATATAATTATCTTAGTTTCCAATATTAGAATAATATATCTTTGAAATATTTTATTAAATTTATTTTTTGCTTATTATTTTTTTTTTAAATAATTTTTTTGAAATTTATTTTTGTTATTAATATATATCTATTTATAACTTAATATAATATTTATTAAATTTAATAAATTTATTTATATTTAATATAAAAATATTTATTTTTATAATCAACTTAAAATTTATTTTAATTTATATATTAATTATTTTGATTTTCAATAAATAATGAAAAATAATTAATTTTTTTTCATTAATAAATATTTAAAAAAATTCTTCTTATAGATATATATTATTATTATTATTATTATTTGGATAATTAAATTTATAATATTATTTTTATTTTAGATTATTTAATCAAATAAAAATTTAAATTATTTTTCAAATTTCAAAATAATTTAAATTTAAAGAAATTTTTAATAATCAAATTTTAATAAAAGAATTATAGTGATATTGAAAAGGAATAATTTTGCCCATTACTTAAAAGATACTAATTATCACACTAATGCAAGAAGTCATATTGGAGACACCTTATTTCATGAATTAGTTGAAATTATTTCTTGCTTATAAGGTATTTCTATTCATAAATATTCACAATTGAAACTAATATAAGATTATCACAAACTAACTAATAAAGACCTCTTTTTATTTTTATATTCAAAATTATCCAATTATTAAGTCTTTCTTGTAATATTCATAAAAATACTGAGTTATGATAAGTGCGAGATATTTACTTTATTTGAAGAACCTAATTTGTAATAAGCTACCTCCATTTAATTTGGTGAACCCCCTTAATTTCCTTTAACTTCGCGGTAATCTATTGTTTACCACTGGTGGTTCCTTGTTTAAGCTTTAAAAGTTTATTTCCTCCCATGTTTATAGTTGTTATAATTTAATAAATTAATTTAAACCAAGAAATTTCAAATATTTTAATATCAATATTATTATAAATGATATACATTTTAATCATAATATATATATATATATAATTGGAATTTGCAACCTAATGTGAAATATCTATTATAACTTTTTAGATCGAGGTAAATTTATCAAATTGCTAACAATAACTTTATTAGATTTATTTATCATTATTTATATAACTAGTTCTACAGACTAATTCAATACTCATTTTGATTTTTAACAGATTAGTATATTAAGCAATAATTATATCATCATGCTTTAACCAGAACTTAAATTTAAATCTATCATTATCATTATCTTGAATTCAAATTATAATTGATAATTTACAATGTATTTGACTTTAACAAAATATTGAAATTTATTTCAAATTCCTCTAGAATCAATTAAAATTATTATATATTAACTCTAATTAATTAAATACTTTATGTTTTTTCAATTTCCTAAAAAGATTCATTAATTTTATTTGAAAAAGAGATTTTGAAATCCAAATTTTCCAAAATAACATAATTATATTACTCAAAATTATTAATTATTATTTCAATTATTCTCAATTTTAAAGTTTTTTATAAATAAATTTTTTAAATTTATAAGATATTTCTTGGCTTGATTTTGGATCCAAATACAAAACAACCAGACAATTGGCAAAATTGTGCATCAAATAGAATAGATTAGCAATATAATCCAAAGTCCAAGGCCTTTCAAAACCTGTAGCCCATTGATAGAGCCAACAGGCTACTTTACCTACATATGCCCAAATAAAGCAAAACACAATAAGAGTAGCTCGAAACAAAATTTTGAAATTTTGTTTTTTAGCTACTTGATGTTCAATATTCATTTCGAATTCAATTTTCAAAGATCTTCGATATTGAAATATAGTTATAGCGGTGTAATTTACAATAACAATAAAGAATGAAATTATATAAGCTATTGCCAGATATCTCGAGACAAATGATAAATTAGAAAAAGGATTAGATATGCATCCCATCGCGATTTTAGAAAATACAAATTTCTTTTGAATACTAACAAGTTCCATGAAAACAAAGTGTATAATCATGAATGTTGTTACTAAACTAAGCCATATTTTACGTGAAAATGTTATTTTAAATAAAATTAATAACATCCTTTCTAAGCTTAATAAAGCAATGGGGTAGACGCACAATAAATTAAATAGAGAAGCAGTTGAATACTCAACTGAGCATGCTGTATTATAATAAACGAAAAGATTATAAGGCCATTTCATCATGATCCCTCTAGTGAAGTGTGATATTGACCCCAACAATCCAATTACTATTGTGATTAAAGAAAGAATAGTATCATTATGAAGTGGGCGTGGCTTTTTGGAAATTACAAATATTAAATAAGAGGATAAAATAATTCCTAGAGTCCCAAATATTAGACACATTGCTACTAAGCCATCTTTGTATAATCCATTAGCTTCGTTAATTAATTCAGCTTCTGATCTTGACATATTCATACAGGTTAATTTTGAAAAATATCTAATATCTGAACCATTGACCATAATTTATACCAATCAAAATAATATAGTACTGGTCCTATCAATATGATATAAAAATTACACTATGTAAGGATTTATTCAATATTCAAATCCTTTAATATTATCCTGTGATAATTAAATATATGTTTCACCTTCAATGCACATTATAATTAATATCATTAAAATAAACCAAAACCTCACAAAGCTAGATAAATTTTAAACTAATTTTAATGCAATTAAATATCAATTTAAAAAATTTAAATAATAATTCTTAATATAAATAAAATAAACCATAATTCTGTTTTAAATTTTTTAATTAAAATGATCAGGAAGATAATTAGATTTTTATTTATTAATTTTATATATATATATATATATATATTTCAAAAATATAACTAAATTTTAAGATACTAAATATTTTAATTAATAAGAATGTAATTCAAAGTTCAGTGAATAAAATTTAATTTTTGCCTAAACGGTATTCCTATTTTGTTTATTAATCAAAATTATATTAAGGAATAAAAATTATAAAAAATATTTTTGAAGATTGATATAGGTTGTGCATTATGTGGTGATACTACTGATTTTTAGTAGAACTTTGTTAATAGGGAAAGGAGCAGTTCGCTCGTGGTTAATTTGAGTTTGGGTTAAGGTGCCTGATTAGAGTTTGTTAATGATTTAATCGGTTTCACAAAAGACCGAAGTTGATGAAAAAATGTTATTCCAATATTAGTTCTTTTATAGCTCATTCATCAGTTGTATTTAATGTAAAGAAATGTATTAGATCTTCAGAAAAATGAGACCTTGAAGTGGTGTGAAGGTATTTCAGGATTCTATCTCCCAAAGGTAATGGATTGCGAGATGAAGTTGAACGGGCGGATTACAATCTTAGTAACCACAATATAATTATCATTATTCACAACTTATATACTTTTTAAAATTTGCAATAATATGATTAATATTTATCAATGATTTCTAAAGTTTTAATATTTGTTATATTTTGTGTTTAATATTAAAAATACCAACTTTATCTTAAAATTTTAATTTATTTATATTTATCACCATAATTAATAAAATAATATTTACAATTATTAAATTATAATGATTTTATAAACCAATCAGATATATTATAATATATATTTGTTATATTCAATAAAAATATATTAAAATAAAGCTAAATCAATTATATAAATATTATATTTAAAACATAATATAGTTTTATATAATGAATCTAAAATAAGTTATATTAGTTTAATATCATTTTTTGATATAAATATAATTTATAGCTATTATTAAAAATTTATTATAAATTATATATATAATTCTTTATTATATATTGACTCTAATTAACTAAGTATTTATTATTTCAAAATTTAA
>JNEM01014275.1:0-23552 GCA_000697335.1 Conidiobolus incongruus B7586 | reverse complement strand
TTTAATCTCTGCTCGTTTTGATTATTCATCTGGTTTGGCTACACATATGACCACTGAAATGTGGCGTAGCACTAGTCAAAATATTCATGTTCTTTTCAACATTTTGGAAGCTAATCCTCAAATCTCTGTTGATGAATCATATGATGAAATTGATGACGTTGATGGTGAACCAGATGCTGATGTTGATTATAACAAGATTCAAGGTTCCATTGTTTCATTCATTGAACAACTTGATGACGAATTCACTAAATCTTTACAAAATCTTGATCCTCATGCCACTGAATATTTGGAACGTTTAGCTGATGAAACTCCTCTTGTCACTGTCATTATTCGTGCCCAAAGATACTTCGAATTTAAGAAACAAGTTAGCAACATTTGTAGAACTGTCATTCGTCGTCTTGAACATACTTACTACAAGCCTGATCATGTCATTACTACTGTTGAAAAACTTGTTTATGAAAATCTTACTAAGCTCAGTGGATCTGAAGTTGTTGCTCCCGAGATTACTCCTGAAGATTTAGTTCGCGACTTATGTGTATACTTATATAAGAATGCTGATCCTCTTTTGCGTACTCGTGCCATGCTCTGCCACATCTACTCTGTTGCCCTTCATGGTCACTACTATGATGCTCGTGACATGTTATTAATGTCTCATCTCCAAGAAACCATTCATCAAGCTGATATCACTACTCAAGTTTTATTCAACCGCACAATGGTTCAAATTGGTCTTTCTGCTTTTAAGGAAGGATTAATTCGTGAATCCTTAAGCTGTCTCCAAGAACTTCACAATACTGGCCGTGTTAAAGAACTTTTGGCTCAAGGTACCTCTAATGTTCGCCACGGTCAAAATGCTGATCAAGAAAAGCTTGACAGACAAAGACAGATTCCTTTCCATATGCATATCAACTGCGAATTAGTTGAATGTGTATTCCTTACCTGTTCTATGCTCCTTGAAGTTCCCTCCATGGCCGCTGCTGGTACTAACCCTGAAGCTAAGAAGCGTGTCATCAGCAAGCCCTTCAGAAGATTATTAGATTATTCCGATAGACAAATCTTCCACGGTCCACCTGAAAATACTCGTGATCATATTATGGCTGCTGCCCATGCTCTTGCCGCTGGTGAATGGGAACGCTCTCGTGATTTCATGTGGGATATTAAGATTTGGAACTTGTTACCCGAGCCTGAAAAGATCAAGACTATGCTTGCTTCTAAGATTCAAGAAGAAGCTCTTCGTACTTATCTTTTCACTTATGCACCTTATTACTCCACCATCAGCATGTCACAACTTGGACAAATGTTTGACTTGCCCTCTTCCCGTGTCTACAGCTTAATCTCTAAGCTTATCTGGTCCGAAGAGCTCAATGCTGGTTTGGACCAAGTCCGTAACATGGTTGTTTTACATACCAAAGAACCTTCTGCTATCCAAAGACTCGCTCTTAACTTAGCCGATAAAACTTCATCCCTTGTTGAAGGAAATGAAAAACTTTTCGAACTCAAAGTATCTGATCCTAGCGCACATTTATCATGGAGCAAAAACACTCGCCGTACTCAAGCCAATCGTGCCAAGAATTAAAACATTTTCCATATCGATATTTTAGCTCTTTGTTTATCAATTTTTAAATATAACATTCACACATATTAATAGAAAACAATTCCATAATGAATTATTTTATATGTCCCTCAATTTCATTTGTTTTGCTTAGTTTATTATTATATATTCTATACTTTTCTTTTTACTTTAATATTTCAACATCCTATTATGAAAGTATATTCTAATTTTTAACTTTGAAACAGGAACTACAATAGAATTAAATTCTCCTCTTTTCGCCTTATATAATAAAACATTTGATTCAAAATTAATATAATATGATATATATTTTTATTGATTATTGAAACTTAACGTGCGATTTTATCATTTAAATACATAAAATCTAAAATATCTATTTCCGAATTATATAAATCCCAATGATTTCTTCTACCAATTATCTATCTTAATTTTGAAATTTATTTTTGTAAATCTATTCAATATTAATCCATCATGTTTATAAATTAAATAATTTTAATTTAAACGACGCTTTTAATAAAGAATTTTTGGTTTGATAAATGTATAAGTTAAATGAATATTATTGATTGATTTTTTAATAAAAATATGTTATAGGTTTTAATTTATAATTTGAGTAGTGATATTTTTAACTTTAATATTAATATAACAATCTTTAGATGTTTGATGACAAATAGAAATAATAAAAATTTTTATATTTCATAAATTGATTTATTATTAAATTTTATTAAATAATATTTGAAATTTTATATTGAATTATGGAATAGGGTCATTTAAAATTTTTTCTATATTCAATGGCTCAATTGTAACTCTACGGCTAGCTTTTCTTAATGGAAAACCATCAACGATAGGATTCTTCCCTTTAATTAATGATATTAGACTATGTTTGGAGTAAAATACCTTTCCAGATTCATCGAGAATAGGAATACTTGCTAATAACTTTTTATAGAATCGGCTAATTTTTCTAAGATAGGGGAAATCTGCTTCGTTAGGGAGTTGATTGAAATATTTGACAGTAGGCTGTTGATCATTCCTTTTGCCAAGGTTGGGATGAGATGATGGAATAAAGTTCTTCACTCTAACTGTTTTCTCTTCCAACTGTTTTTGAATTTCTAAGGGAGTACCATGATCACTGGTGTTGAATCTGTTAGGTCGATGTGCCGTATAAATCGCGTAATGATTGAATAGTCCAAGTTGATCATTATTTTGCCAACAATCAATTAAATAATTTATATCAGCTCTTTGTTCCAGTTCCTCAATTATAAAATGGGGTAAGGTAGGCTGCACTTTGCTGAGCTGATGTTTGTATCTTGCTCTGACCCAATTATACTGTCTCCTTATTGATTTAACATTTGGGTCTG
Organism: Conidiobolus incongruus B7586; assembly: GCA_000697335.1. Classification (NCBI taxonomy): domain Eukaryota; kingdom Fungi; phylum Entomophthoromycota; class Entomophthoromycetes; order Entomophthorales; family Conidiobolaceae; genus Conidiobolus; species Conidiobolus incongruus. The sequence continues at coordinate 20,630 of JNEM01014275.1, read as the reverse complement.
GGTCTGCTACTTTGTTAAACTTTTGGGCTCTTAATAGTATTTCTAAAGTGGGATCAAGCTTAATGTGAAGAGGATAGCCTGGTTTATAGGTTCTGGTAACAATGTTCATTGGTGGAAGGATTGGTCCTAATAGCTCCCACCTTAATGACCCCGTCCTTCCATATGTATAATTTAAAACTGAAAGCACTGAATTCTCATCAAGCTGATTTGCTTTATATAGTTTGCGAGCGACCTATTAAATATTAGAAAAAGTATATAAGATACATTTAAATTATTGTTCCTTTACTTTTCTAGCTTGGCGTCTTCTATCATTAATCCTTTCAGGAGTGAATTTTGATTCATTTCGATATCTTCGAAACTCAGATTTAATTTCAGATGTCAAATATATCCTATTTCATATAATGAATAAACTGAAATTAGTTATTGGTTATAATAAAATTTAAATACCTAGCCCTAGGATCGAAAAAATCTCTAGCTTCCCTCAATAATTTCCTATAAGTATACAAAATATCTTTACGTCTTCCTTCTGGTGTATCAACTTCCTGAGGCAAAAATAATTGTAATTTGTGTAGCCTAGGATCAAACTCTTCAGTCCATAACTTTCTAGGATATCTCATGTCTCGACTTAATCTATTAATGGGTGTAGGTATTTCAGGGTTTAAAAGAACTTTGGAAAGTAGTTTGGATGGGTTTTTATATTCGAATTTTTTGATTTGTCTTTTGGTAGTAAATTCTTGGTAGTCTAGATATATTAAAGGTGAAACAGATTTAATTCTGGATCTCAAATACTGTATATTATTCTTTTGTAATAATGACATATTGATTTATAAATGACTATCCATTAATATATCGATACACAAACATTAAATTCCATTAAATGAGATTGCATGTAAATTTAATAGTGATATTTAATTATAATTATTTATGGGAATAAATATAATGTTAAGAAAAAATAGATCAAATGCCTTCTACCAGAATCGAACTGGTGACCTTCCGCTTACTAGGCGGACGCTCTGCCAACTGAGCCAAGAAGGCTTGATTCTAGTAGTTTTCAATAAATCAATTCATATTGCTCCCTGTATTACATAATTTTAATATTTTCATCCAATCATCTTTTATATCATTTTTTTATTTTCATATATTATTTTTCATTTAATATATTTCAGCCTTTCTTTAGCATTTGAATTTTGTATATTTTAATTTTGAAAACTAAATATGTTTACTAAATTAGTTATATATTGATCAAATACACTATAGTTTAATGTTTTGTAAATTATAGAAATCCTTTGATAGAAAATGATAGATATATACTAGAATAGCAAGTAAATTGACAAATATCATATTAAGTGTCAAATTGGAGTAAATTAAAAAGGTCTAATTTCTTTTTACTTATAATATTAATTCATTGTCCATAATTTAAGGATAAAATAGCTAATCAAAAAATTTAAAATATGTGCGTAATAACAATATTTTATTAATACTAATGCCACAACAATTGGCGATCAAAATTGTAAATTATTAACAAATAATGCGAGGATAAAAAAATGCTAAATTGAACCAATGAGAAAAGCATAGTCAAAAAATCATTTCAAGTGGCAGAAATTTAAGTCAAATCGGATATATGTCTGGTCAAATGGTTGAATAAATATGATTACATAGAGAAACTTAGTGATCCAATTTGACTTCCTTCTTAGAACGTATATTTTCGTATTGGTCCTTATAGTCTTGTAGTTTCCTTTTGAGACTGTCAATAGCTTCAATACAACTTATTCCCGCTGGTAAAGTATTGAGCTTCGTGGGATTGAGGATGGAGAGGGACGTGTCTTGGAGCTCTTTAATCATGACATCACAGTGACCTAGCATTCGATCTGCTCTGATCATAATGGCATTGAGCTGGCTACGAGCGTGCACGTTACGAGCTCTGGGAGGTGGTGTTGATTTTCTCTTGTTACCTTTCTTTTTATTGGAGTTTGTGGGGGTAGGGTTGTAGCTAGGTGGTTTGGGTGCTTGCACAGGAGGGCTGAAAAAGTCACTGAGTGCATCGAAGTTAGGGAATGCAGGCATTTCACGGAAATAGATTGAGGTGCGATAAGATTCAGCTCTTCTTAAAGAGTGGGAAGAGTTGTTACTTGAGGCTTTAGACATGGATAATGGACCGGCCATCGCGTTGGAGGACATCGGCTTGGGTGATGACCTTTTACTTCTGCGGGATGAGTGGGATTTCTTTTCGGAGGCACTAGGAGTTTCTTCGCTCGTTTCGACAACTTGATCCATATCTGCATCTTCAGGGATTTCCAAATAAGTGCCTTTATTCCTAATTGCCGTTTGTCTTCCACTTCTGGTAGTAAATACCTGAGAAGGTGGCGAATCTTGTTGAATGGGAGTGTTAGAAGCCGACTTGGGCTTTTGACTACTGGAGGCCGATAGTGAGATAGATTTGGTTTTAGAAACGGTATTGAGCAAATTGCTATTAGCTGAGTTTTGATTATTGACTGAGTTAGTCGATCCTGATGGTTTTTTATGTGATTTTTTGGCTGAGGAGGGTTTTTCGTACCTAATAAAATAATTAGTATCTCATGAACCAACTAGAAATGTTCAAGGTTACTTCACTAAATAAGGATGAAGATCAGGTCTGCACTGTTCACAAAAGTATTTTTCAGGAATTTCAGATTCGGGTATGTTAACACACTCTATGTGCTGCCAAACTTCACACTCTTCACATTGAATCATTACACCATCTGCATCTATAGTACTGGATTAATAAAAGTACGATTTTACTCGGCTCTATTATCTTACGTTGAAGTTTACAAATACACCTAGTAATACCCGCAGGTTCTTCTTCGTCTTCTTCATCCTCCTCGTCAACCTCGTCAAAGTCTTTTTCTTCAGAATATCGTTTAGTTCTTCTGGAATTATTCTTAACTGATTTGTTAGAACGAGCTGAAGAAGAGCCATTTTTTGAGTTAAATGCAGCATGTTTAGAAGAAAATGTGTCTGTAGTTGATAAGCTGTTTCCTCCTCTGCTTCGATTTGGTTGACGGCCTAAATCACAAACAAGTTAGTTTCCGAAAATGTAAATTAGAGTAACTTGGGGCGGTGGAAGTTTACACTATCAGTAAGTAAATAGATATAACTAGTTCCTTTGGATAGTGAAATGAAGTATAGAGCAAGAGAAGTAAATAAGTGAAATTAATTTTCATATCAAGCTATTGAGATATATAAACAATAAATCAAAACAACTATACAAAAACGTAAAGCTCAAAATATTAAACACTTACCCATAGTTGACAAAATAACGCAAAATATAGACTAATAAAATATATAATATATATTAACAACCTTTTTAGTACTTAAAAACAAATAAAGCGACTATTGACTTGACAAACTACTAAAGAGAGATAAACATTGTGAAAACTCGATTAGATTAATTTTGGTCATTTGACATTAATTTGATAATTTTTTCGTTGTCAGGGATTTCGGAATTTGTATGCAAAATATATTTTCAGTCGTCCCACTTACCCATTTTCATCCCATAATTTTTTTAATAATAAAAGACAAAATAAATATACGTTACCATCCCTTTACATTTTTTATTATTTATAACTTAATATTAATATTAATATTTTAATTAATACTATACTATTAATTCAAATACCATTTATTTATTTTTTATTATAACACTGTTTTAAAAATATCCTATTATTTTATAAATTGGATTTTCCAATGGTAAATAATCAATTAAGAGTTATTATCAGCAGTATTCGTAAATATAGTTCAAGCACCCAAAGTGCTACAATACAAACTGCTAAGAGCAATGAAAAGTTAAATATTAAAAGGATTAAAGGGATGCAAGATTATTTGGGATCCAATATGGATAAGCTTAATTTGATCGAATCAGAAGCTAAGAGAGTTATGCATCTGTTTGGCTATAGTAAGGTGAATAGTCAATGAATTGGCAAGGTATGATTTTTCCTAAATTTTATTATTAGATCGCCACACCTATTTTAGAACAAGTTGAACTATTCAACAAAGGACTTGGGGAAGGATCTGAAGTAGTTGTTGGTAAAGAATTATACGAGTTAGAAGATGTTAAAAATGGAGAGAGGATCGCTTTGAGACCTGAAGGAACTGCGGGTAAAGCTTTTTGTCATGCTTTTTATTTTTGCTCGGCTTGTTAATGAACTAATTTAGGTGTTATAAGAGCATTTATCAACAATGATTTAAAGTTTCAATTACCTCAAAAATTATACTACTTTGGCCCTATGTTCAGAAGAGAAAGACCCCAGAAAGGGAGACTAAGACAAGTAATTATTATACAAATTTATTTATTTCAATTACTAATTATACATAGTTTCATCAATTTGGTGCTGAATGTATTGGTATTTCAAGTGCTTTCAACGATGTTGAATTAATTAGCCAAGGTTATATGCTTCTCAACAAGCTTGGGCTCACAGATCGAGTGACCCTTAAAATCAATTCAATTGGTGACTTAAATTCTCGACTTCAGTATGTTCAAGCATTGAAATCCTACTTGATACCATATCAAGATCAGTTATCAGAGTTCAGTCGTCTCAAGTTAAATATCAACCCTGTCAAAATTTTAGATTCCAAAAACAAGGAAGATCTTCGATTAATGAAGAATGCACCTCGTTTAGGTGATTATCTATCGCCAGATAGTGCATTATTATTTGAAGAGATTCAAAAAGAGCTAAATATCCAGGAAATTCCTTTTGAAGTTGATAATAATCTAGTACGTGGTTTAGATTACTATAATGATACCGTGTGGGAATTCGTTTCCAAGCCAGGTGAAAGGAGTCTAGGAGAATCTCAGTGCACTGTATTGGGAGGTGGAAGATACCAAGGTTTAATCGAAAATTTGTCAGGAAAGTATGGTTCCGATAATTTGATTCCTTCAATAGGGTAATTTAAAATACTTTCATTCAATATCTATCATCAAATTAAACTTTTATTTAGATGGGCTTGTGGTGCTGAAAGATTATCCCTCATGCTTAATGAAGTAGCTCTCGAAGTTTCAGCTATTCAAATTATTCCAATGCTCTACGACTCCTCAGCACAATTCAAAGATTCCATTCTAAGCTCAAGTTATCATTTAGCCAACATTTTGCGCCGAGCAAACTTCTCCTCTCAAGTATCCATTCCTCCCAAAAATTCTGCCAAATTCCTATCACAACTGAAATCTAAATTTGTTATTTTCATTGGTCAAGAAGAAGTTGAAACTAAGCAATTCACTATCAAGAATTGGGTCACTAGAGATCAACGTAAAGTAAATAAGGAAAGTTTAATTCAATTGCTTCAGCAAGAACTCACACTCAAAAATTAAACTAAATGAGTGAAGTGTCCTTGAAAATTATCTTAATTGAGCCCCTTCTCATCATTCTATCACTGGTTTGTTTATCCATCTAACAATGATATTAGATGTAACCTATGGATTTTATTAACTAAAAATTGTCTCCACTAAATTTATTATAAATCACATTCCTTAATAGTTAATAAGAAAGCATGCTGAAGAATGGTTATATGCAATTGATATATTTAATTAAAAAATAAATATTATATGTACTATAATAATGATTTAACAGTTATCGATATAGTTTTAATACCAATGATATAAATTTCATAATGCTTTATTATATATCATTTTAAAATTTTCTGATTTAAATATTAGCTTGTTTCATAACTTCTTCAGCAAAGTTATCTTCAGCCTTTTCTATACCTTCACCAGCTTCTAATCTACAAAAAGCTTCAATGCTTAACTTGAGCTGGTGTGAGTCAACATATTGCTTTAAGGTATTGCCGACAGTCTCACTACCGAAGATGAAGCTTTGATTTAATAAGACCGAAGAGGATAAGAATTCTTCGTATTCGCTGGCAGAGAGTTCGCTCTTCTTGGCGACGGCAACGGCATCTTCAGCAGACAAGCATTGGGGATTGAATCCAACAACTTGACGAGCCAATTGCCTAGCCAACTTGGGGACGGGCTCAGCTTCGCCAGCACCTTCAATCTTCATGATGACCAAACCACCAATCTTACCGCCAGATTCCAATCCGCCGTGAGCAAAGCCAGCAGTAAAATACTTAGCATCGCCAGTCTGTGGTAAGTTAGTCAAAACAGTTCTACGCAGCACAATATTTTCTCCTAACTTGCCAATAGTTTCATTGATCTTCTGTTGAACTGTGACATCTTCAGAGATAACAGCTTGTTGGACGATTTCTGGAGATAAGTTCAAAATAATGTCATTGGACTTGTCGGTGGATAAGGTTAAGACGGTCTTGGCAATGGATTGGACTAATTCATGGAAATTGTCATTACGACTAACAAAATCGGTTTCACAGCATAACTATTATACCAATTTAAAATGAGGATACTAATTATAATGAATTATTTTATTTACCTCGACCAAAGCACCCTTAGAAGTACCGTTAGCCAAGTCATTAACTGTAGCAACACCGATGAGACCTTCACTAGCGACACGACCGGCCAATTTAGCACCCTTCTTAGCGCCAGCTTCGGCCAAGTTAGTTTGAATCCATTCTAGAGCCTTATCGAGGTCGTTATTGGTGGCGACTAAAGCCTCCTTGGCTTTACTAATGCTAATCTCGGTCTTTTGACGAATTTTAGCAATTAATTTTATATCAGGTTTGACAGCTTGAGAAGAGTAGTATCTGTTGGTATTAATTATAAGTTGGCTAAACAAGCTTTTGTTGAATAATTTCATTTTTGAATTCTTGTTAATGTTAGTTTAATATCTAATTAACTATTAGTATTGAGAATTACATCCCTTTATATTAATGAAGAATTTAGTAGAATTATGGGTTGAAGGTAAAAATATTACAGGTTAATTCGTATAAAAGTTAAAATGTATATATGATCATTTAGATTTAAAAAACAATTAAAATTGATGAAGAAAAAAATATAAGTAGACTGGTAATACTTGTTTGTTATATTGAAAGAGATTAGAATAATTATAAGTATTAATTTAATAAAAATCCTTGGGAAGGGGGTTAGCTAAGCAATGGTGGTTTAGTGGTATAATTACCGCCTGCCACGCGGTAGACCGGGGTTCGATTCCCCGCCATTGCAATTTTCTCTCCTTTTTTCCGATATTTTTCTCAATTTCAAATTCATTCAGTTTCAATAAATGTCATCATTTTTACAAACTTTAGAACTCATTATAATTAATTTATTATTTTCTATTTTTACAAGCTGTTTGCTTTAATATTTATCTTGGTTCTATTTAAAATCATTACTAGTTGATTAAGTGAAATTAATAAGTATATTACAATATTTTATATTTCTTTCAACATAAGTCATAAATAAAAATAATTAAACTATACATTGACAAATATCACAATTATTATTAATCAAAGATATACGTTGAATCATCTTTTCAATATATTATAATAATTTTCAATTTGATGTGACTGTTTTAATAACGTTCTTCATTATTAAATAATTTGAAATAGTAATGTTATAATTTATTATTGTTATTTTAGTGTTATTTAATATTGATGCAAATATATAAAATCTTGTAATTATAAAATTATGTCAGATGAAATGGTATATTTAGAAGGATTAATGTGAATTTTATATCAACTATACAATTATAGTGCTAATATAAATCATATCATAGGGTTTATTTTTATTTTGAATTATTTAATAATTAAACTTTCTAAAATTATTTCAGCTATTGATAATTGAATTTTAATATATATTACGTAAGGTTGGCATAATGGATATTATTATTATGATATTAATTAAATATCCCAAAAATTTATTGAAAAGAAAAGGACAAAAATTGGTTAGCTTAAAAGTTTTGAGTAACAAGAATACTCATTAGTTTCACGAATTGGCTTTGTAACGTTTACTTTAAAATATGTCAATATTAAAGTTTAGTTAAAAAACTCCAATTGGGAGGAATTTTGGTGACGAGAGTGGACTCGTGATTATGGAAAAAATCCTGGGAAGTGAGATTAGGGCATGCTTGGAAGGCGATACCTGGTCCTCCCATAGTTGTACTATAGCTATCCCACCCTCTTTCTAATAGTTCATTTTGCATTGAGTTAATAGTGGTTTGAGTGATATTGGGCTTTAAGAGAGATAAAGCACATCCACCACCTCCAGCTCCAGTTAACTTGGATTTGGTTTCATATTTGTTAGTGACCTCACGAACGTGTTCAAGACTCTTGTGGCTTAATCCCAAACTAGCAAGTAAACCATGATTGAGCTCGATCAATTTCTAATAAAAATAAAAATTAGTCCAAATATATTAATCAATATCTAAAGGGTGAAATTACTTCTAATTCATGGAAGTAATCTTCTAAAGAAACTAAATTAAACTATTAACACTTGAATCGTAATTAAATATCAGATAAATAATACCATTCTTTTCATAATATAGCTTAAACGTTTTTGAAATTGCATCAATACTTTCGAGCATAGGTTTGACAACTTCGGGGAACTAATAAATAGTCAAAAATTAATGATAGTCCATTATATATTGAACTTGGATATTACTTGGTTGTAAGTGTCTCTAACTTTAGAAACGAGTGTTTTAGTATCTCTAGGAACTTTAGTATTAGTTAATAAAACTTTGGAAGAGCGGAATCTAAAGATAATTAAATTAATAAAGCAAATATTACTGAATAATCTAATTAATACTACCTGTCCAAAAGTTCAAAGTTGCCAGATTTGTAAAGAGCCACACCACCTAAACCAGTATTAACAAATTAAATCAAAAATATAATATAATATTTATTACCATAAGTACTAATAGTATTATCAATACCAGAAGGGTTGCCATGTAAAATTTTCTCTGCCAAAAAAGCGTGATAGTTGATAAATTCCAGCAATTTTGAAGAGTGTTCACCATTCAATACGTGAGGCATAAAGAGTTTTATTAAAGCACCAGCAATACTCACTGAAAAGGCGGCTGAAGAACCCAATCCGGCGCCTACTGGAAGAGATGATATAACTGTTATATTAAACCCTTGACTATTAAAAAATTAATTAATATTTTTTTAAAAAATTTTATATATACTATTACTTCCAGTTTCTTGGGATAAGACAAACTAAGAGAGTTAAAAATGCTAAAATAGCTTTTTCTTGGTTAGGGAATTGACTTTCTCCCATTAAGTCTTTCAAGTTGAGGTTATTTTGTTCAACATCAAGCTTAATTTGCTCTAAATTATTATCAGCTGATAAAAGCATATTATACGAAAATATCTACAATACCTTCTAAGCTATTGGGATTACTGGGGTCAAAAACAGACTGTTCAAATTGACTAAGTGGAAGATCTGATAATTTCCACTTCAAAGAAAATTTCAAATCGGGAGCTGAAAACCTAATTTTATCATCGGTTCTGGGGATATAAAAAGCATAAGTTCTCAAATTAATAGAAGCTGCTACAGCAGTCTAAAACCTTGGTTAATACTAACATTAAAAATTATCAAAATAATTACCTTTCCGTAAACTACCGCATGTTCTCCGAAGAGGATAACTTTACCAGGGGCAGAACAAACGAAAGGCTCGTCGGAATCGGGATGAATAGTGAAACTCTGATCGCTCACATTATTTAAAGTCATTTTCATTAATTCATCCAGCACCATTTTGATCTATATTTTGAAGCTCTATCGGGAATTAAGATTAACAGAAATTAATGTTAGAATAACAGTAGTGTGACAAGATAATTTTTTATGGTTCAAAAATATATTGAATGAGGAATAGGTTTAATTGGAAATGTTTGGTATTACTAATTTGGGAATATCAATCATTTCAATGTTTTGATTAGATATAAAATGTTTATATTTTTATGTTGAAAATCCATAGAAAGAATAAAATTCGATAAAATATATTATATAATTATATCCAGAACCATGAATATAATTCTAATTCTTAATTCTAAAATTCTCATTAGATAAGCACAAAATGAGTTCTCTATTCTACAAAATATTGTCTAATAAGCTTAATTATAATAATCAAACCAATAGACGATATTATAACATAAACAAACAATAATGTATTCAATTTTACTTTTATATTCATTAAAAAATCACATTTACATCATGAATTTCATTTCGATAATCTATATATATTACCTTAAGCAGTTCACTATTTGTTATGATAGATACTATTGACTTATCTGATCAACTTTAATAGTGGATTCATAATAAATATGAAAATTTTTTAAATAATTAAAATGATATAAAAATTATATTAATCTGCAAAGTATTAAAATTCGCCGTTTCCAGAATTTTCATCAGTCCTGAGCACGCCTGACAATAAATAATAAAGACCTCGATATGCTATTACTTGCGACATAAGTACTTGAATTTTATTTTACAATAATATTCAGTTTCAAATAATGCAGCGCTAATCATGCTATTATTATCTTTAGATAAATATGAAATAATTTGACTATGTTTCAAATATTTAAAAATTCATTTAAATTGCAAATGTCATTTTACAGTATTGATTTTTAATATAATTTTATTTTCATTTTATATAAATTAAATATATTCTATTCAAATTGCGTTAAATCTTGAATCCTTGGTTTAATGTATTCATTTATTAAATAATCAAACGTTTAATATTATTATTGACTTATTAATAGTATATTTAACTTGGTACAAATATTCTATGTTAAGTTTAATAAACTTGGTATTACTTCTTATATAAACTTTTGATAAATTTATACTTCAGAATCAAAGAAATGGGAGATAATTTAATTTCAGAAATTACATTTAAAATAAATAATATTAAACTATATATATAAATGTATAATGACTTTTCATTAATAACTAATATTAATATTCATTGTTTGATTTGATCGTCTAAAGTTTTTTATGTTAATATCAGCAAAACTTATCCACAAACCTTTAGATATTACTAAAAATTTATGAACAGTTTATGCAAATAATGTTTATTTAAATTTATTATTTCTTACTCTTATTAAACTATTTTAAAGCTAAATAAGATATTAAAAATTTATCAATATTAAAAAAATTAATTTCTATTGTTATTTTTTTTATTCTTCATAAAATAAGAAGAATTTTGAAAATATAATTTTATTAAGATTAAAATATTATTAAAGTATTTTAATATTAGCTATACATGTATATTTCTGTTATTCCTTCCCAATAATTATTTTTTATTTGGCTTAGGTAATTAGTTATAATATTTACTTATATAATCAAAAAGGTATATTATAAGAGTCAATACTAATAATTTATAAATGAACCACAAGTTTAGCCTAATATTAAATTTAAATAGTTTTTTGATTTATCATTATTATATAAAATATAATCCAGTATAATATAAAAAAATTAGTTTCTGAATAAAGTAATATTTGACTTTTCCTAACTTGGGTAAAGGCGGTAAAAACAAATCTATATTATTAAATTAATTATTTTAATCTATAAATTTATTTCAAAACTATATTAGATATTTTATTATAAATAAATCTTTTATTAAAGAGATATAAATATTAGTTTCATTATTGATTACAATGATAGTAAAGTTTTAATAAGTATAAGGATTTATTTGTCTTGTCAAAATAAGGTGGTATTAATTAATAATAATAATTAATAAACTATTAATACCAGATTAATTAATATTTAATTAAAAAAGACATGTAATTATTTTAATTATTATTATCTTAAAAAATAATTAATATAATATATTAAATAATTATAATATATATATGTTTAAAACTTGGTTTAAATAATAAATATTTAAAATAAATATTATATGATATAATATAGGTTTGAAAAAAATTTTTTTATTTTGAATAAAACCTACTAAAATATAATTAAAGACTAAAGTTAATATAGTCAAATATTATAATTAATTATTAAATCCAAATAAATATAAATTGATTTTTAATATAGGAAGCTATAAAAATATTCCTTTAAAATACTGAATATATAAATAAATATTATAAAGATAAGATTTTATATCCAATATGATTTTAATATTAAAAATAAGTCTTAAACATTTATAAAAGATAGTTAATACAAATAAAATAACAGAGGGTATTATATATAATCCCTAAAGGAACAATAGGAAGCTATTATTAATCTTATTAAACTTATTAAATATGAAAATATTAAAGAACCAATTTTATATCATTTATATATATTAATTTAATAGATATTATATCTGTCTCTTATACACATCTATTCTAGTATTAATTTAACTAATATTAAAAAGTTTTCTAAAGTTTAGATGAATTATAAATAATTTCAAAAAAGTAATATAATTGGCTTTTAATTATAAATATTATAAATTCTTTTATTAGATTTTAAAAATAATTAAAATTAAAAGTGAGTGTAATATTTTATTATTAATTATTAATAAAAATGGAATTCTAGCATCAAAATTATTATATGATTTTATAATAAATTAGTTCCTATTTAATTTATTTATCAAATAAGGAAAAAATTCAAAAAATAAAAAATTTTGTCATTTTGATAAAAAATTGATTAATAAATATTATTAAATAAAAAAATATTAGAAAAACTCCTTATAAGATATATGAAATATTTACCAAGTTAATTATTAATTAGTTTTTTTTTGAATTTAAAATTCAAAATATATTAATAAGACCAAAAAGACATAATAAAAACAAAAATAATATGATAATATTTAACTATTTTTATTATACTTAATAGAGTTTATTTAATAAAATAAACAAATACTATTTATATATAATAATTATTTATTATAGGTATCATATATACAGGAATTTAATAACTATGGATATCTTAATATATAACTTAATTCAAGCAAGATTTTTAAATATTTTTATTATTATATAAATATAAATCAAGATATTAATATTGCTAGAAATATAACTTTTTATTATCTAATAATCAATTTAATTAGCCTTTAACAATTTATATTTAAGTTTATTTTATTGAACTCTAAAGTCTCTATATAATATTTATACAATAATAATCAAATTAAAAAAAGCTTAAGATAATCTTATTAAGATCACTAAGCAAATTATCATTAATTGGCTCTAGTAACCAGTAGCAATACTTGCCAATAATATTAGATAAATATAATATAAAACATAATAAAAGCATTTTATATATAAAATATATCTTTAGTTTAATTATAAGGCTTAAGAATCTTTTCAAAATGGTAACTAAAGTAATTATAGCGTATGGTATATAATATAAAAACAAACTTACAACAATTGACCAATATTTTAATTAAGTTAATTTAGGTAGAAGTAATGTAATCTAGTTCTATATTATTTTTTAATAAATTTATAATTAATTCAAATTTGTTGTATTAAAACTATATTTATCTTAATATTATTATCTTTATTGTTTTAAATACAAGATATCTTACTTAAAGTATTATCTTTGAATAAGTTAGGTTATTTATAATAAAATCTAATAATAATAATTATGATGGTAGGTGAAACCTCTACTGTTAATTAAGGGTTTTGTTATCTTAAGAGTTAAGGTGTGATAATTAATGATAATAATTTATTGATTATTAATGCTTTATATTTACATATTAATAAAAGATTAATTCAACTGTAGATTATTAAAAAGTAGATTATGGCAAAGTTTAATTCAAAGAAATAATGGATATCAAACATAATTAATTATCTTGGTAAAATTGTGATATATTTTAAGGCTATTTTATATGGTAAGAGTTTGTTGATAAATTTTAGTTTACCTAGAATATAATTTTATCATTTGTAAGTTAATTAAATATATTGTACTAAAGAATGTTTAATAATGATTTATTAATACTATTAAAATCATTATCGATACTAGAAGCATGCTTTGATAATATATGCCATATTTAAAGATAACTGTTTAATATGTTCTGAAACATAAGTTAAATTCTCAGTTTATATTATATATATACTTTCAAAAGTAAATTTAAAATATTAGAAAATCACTTACCCAGATAAATCACATATCAGTATATTAAATTTCAAAATTAATAATCAAGTATTAATTGAAGAAAAAAATTCGAGGCTATAATAATGTTTTATAACACATGTATCATAACAATTACCTTGATAAATTATAATAAATTACCTTTCATATCAAATTAATAATGATTTTAGATAAAAAGTATGTTAAATAAAAAATATAAATTTTCAATTACATTTCAAGCTTTTTAATATGGAGTACATGGAACTAAAATATATAACAAACGGTATCATATTTTATTATATATGTTTACACTTATAAGATATATAGAAATTGATCTCAATTGTACTTTGCAAATAATTTATAAGCTTGAATAACAAATAAACATTGAATATTAATTTTTACAAAAGTAAAGCAAAATATTTTTCTAATTATTCCAAGTGAGATTTAAAATCTGAACCTGGTAACATTTATATACTTAGTATCAACAATCATTTAAATCACATATAAAAATGGTTTTCAGAATAATATAAAAATAATGAATCAAAATTTTATTAATATATATATATATATATCAACAGAACTATTTTTAATCATATTATCGATTGTACTTGTTGAATAAATGGCCAACGTATGCAAACTTTTTTGCTGACAATCGATAAAATCAATTCAAATCAATATCATTACACTTAATGTACTTAATTTTATTAAAAAATGGTTAAATTACAACATAAATTTCAAATTAGTCAAAATCTATTACTTACTTTTTGATCTTTGATTATTAATTCATAATCAAAATCTTTCTAAACTGGCAAGAAAAGTGGATTATATACAATATCAAATACTATATATAATGACCATATCATAAGGTTTCTATTTTGATTTAATCTTAAAGATTTAAACCTCGAACTTTAAATTTATATTCATATAATTGAAAGTATTTGAAAGGGTTTTCCTTGATTTTAAAAGTTCCATAGGATTAGGTAATACTAGAGATTTATCAAATTTCTCACAGTATATTAATCAAATTAAAATTAAAATTAAAATAATTTGAAATAATTTGGTAACAACAATTATAATGAAATTAAAGCATTATTGTATTAACAATGAATCAAAATCGCAATATTTAAATATAAGCGTAATATATTAAGCAATTAAAATCGATATATCAAAAAGCAAGATAAATATAAACCAATAGAAGATTTTGGAAAGAATAATTGATAAAATACTTTGAGAATTAAATGATTAGTATATTTTACAGTTGGTGAGTAAATTTTTTGGTTTCAATATCCTCCATCTCATCATCATAATGCTTAAAATTACTTCAATTGGAATGACTAAATCCTGACCAACCTGTCTCCATGAGCATTTCAACGAGATGAGGTTCTAATGTGCCAAGGTGCTTTGGATTGCTGGATTCAATTAACCATTTTACTCCAACTTCAATTTCGTTGCAATTTATACAAGCTTTTATCAAACTAGTCCAGACTCCAATAGAAATGGTCACTTGAGATCTTAATAAAATTTCGTACAATTCTCGAATCTTGGAAAATGAGTACAGAGAGCTATATGCTTTGATCAAATGATGGATTGGCTCAACTTTGATTGGGAGATCTGAGCGGCTCAAGTACTCCTGAGCGAGTTGATCTACTTTCGAGATTTCGCCAAATGCACCATAGGCACGAATCAAGTGAATATAAGTGGGGATCCCAGGCTTGATACCACGTTCAATCACTAGCTCATGATACCATCTTTCAATTGCTTCTAGTTCACCTAATGACCCAAATCCATCAAAGATTTGACTTAGTGTGACCTGGTTTGGCTCTACATTGTAGCGTTCTTTATAATGTGATAAAAGTGAGTGTAAGGAATTGGTATCACCAATTTGGAATAGGTTTTTAATCTGCATATTCATTACGTATACATTTGGTCTGACGTTGAGATTATCGATCATATGGTCTAATATGGCTTTAGACTCTTCATACATGCCTCTACCTTGCATACAATCAGAAGCTATCGTAAAAAATTCAACATCAAGAATCTTCTTTTTTATTAATTGCAATTCAATAAACTCATTCAATTTGCGTAAAAATGTATCCGGACTACTATAGCACCTGTGAAATCCAATGACAATGGCTGATGGATCTGGATTAAGAGCAAGTTTCTGACCGAATTGAAAGAGCTGAAAGATAGATTTCATAGTAATAGATTGTGCTTTACTGCGTACCTTTAAGACAGAGTTGAGTAGCTCGTCATTCAGAGGTACCGATTTCCAATCCCATGATTTCATTAGCTTGTTCAATTTATGAAAATTGCCTGGCACTTTCATTCTATCCAGCGTACTGCTATCATCTGGATAATGACATTGAACAATACAATTTAGAGCAATCTCCAATCTAGTGAGGTTGGATTGCTTCCCCCAGCCTTCGAATATCATTTCCCAATCTTTGATAGTAAATACATTGCAAGAAACTTTATTTCTTTGGATTGTATCATCTACTAACCAATCCAAATACTCACTAGCCCAGTTTGGTTTCAAAGGTTTTGGCTTTTTATGGTTTAGATCAAGGTGATTGATTTCAGGTGGAAGTGCTTTAATTGATTTCACAATTAACTTGATTAATTGACTTCGATCATCAGGCTCAATAAGATAGTATAACTCTTGGCAGCATTGTTTATATAATTTCACACTGATATCCATATGCTGCAATAATATACTTTTGCGAAGTAACTCGATAAGTTGAGGATTTGGTGATGAAGTTAATTCCATATTTTGACTTATTATACCTTCTGGCGTTTTTATTGATATATTTATGCTATTTTGTAGAAAATTTTTGGAATTTGGAGAATAATCTCTAATATAGTATGAAAATGGTAGAAAAATTATTGATGCTCTAAATCTAGTATTTAACAAGGGAGTTATTGATTTTATTATATTTTTTGAATTCATCTTTAAAAATTATGATTCATATAGAATACGATTTAACATTGAATAATCATATTAATTAATTATTTAAAATTGCATTTCATTACTCTCATAATTTCTTATCAAAAAACTAAATCAAAAAAAATTATGGGTTTATACATCATTCATCCCATACAAATTTTTTAATAAATTTATTCTATAAATATATCATACTAAAAATAGTATCAGTAAAACTAGATATTCAACATATAAATAATCTATAAATAATGACCATTACCATTCTAAGAGAATTTGATACTTCCCAAACTAATGACTCTTCCTTTAAACTAATTCAAAATAATGCCACTATCAAAGTTATTCCAGAAAATCAACAATATCAATTTGGTATTGGAACTATATATGTGAATGAAAAGTAAACTATTTAAATGTAAAAAAAATTTCTTCTATTAATAAATTTACTTATAGCTTTTTCGGATTTTTCGATCATGAAAATAAAATAGGTTTTTCCACTTCATACCCAAACATTATTCTTCATGCAATCAATCGCGAAGGTGACCAACCTAGCGTTTATATTCAGCTATTAGATGGTTTTTCATCTGAAGAACGAGATGATGACGAAGAAGAACCTGTTAACGAACTTTTATGCTATCCTGGCCAAGATACTAATGGTACTTTATTTTGAGCTTTAAAATATTTCAACCTACTCATTTATTTATAATAGTTGATGAATTGTATAATGCCATCTGTCATTGTCAAACTCTTCACCCCGATGCTGAAGAAGAAGAAGATAATGAATATGAAGAATCCAACAACCAACACCAATTAGATTTATTTGAACAAGCTTTAGCTAATGGCATGGGCGCCGATTTTGATCCAAATACGGATTTACCTCAAAATGAGGAAGATGAATGTGAGGACGATAATGATGATGAAGGGCGTTTTGAAGATGCCTAATATGATTAAACATACTATTCCGAAATTTTTATAAATATTCAATTATACTTTAGTTTGCCACTTATCTTAATAATACTTGTTTCTTAGGGACAAACTATCAACATAAAAGATGCCATTCATATTAAATAGTGAATATTTATTTAATGAAGTAAAGCTATTGTTATATTTATTTTGATAACTTGTAATCCTCAATTCTGCTACTATATAATATTACTTTATATATTAGCCTTATTTTAGCAACTTAATTCAGTATAATTATTTTCAATATTCGCTTTATTTTTCTTCAACTTATGGATATTAATTTTTTTTCATTTGATAACTGCAATTTTCTTTGATTTCTAATATTTGGCATTTATGTTACTATATTAGAACCATATGGTTGGAAAGTAATTATAAATATTAATAGAAAATAATATACTCATAAATTCATGTAAATAAATCATTATCCTGAATATTATCATATTCTTTGTAATTCCGCTTCATGGTCAATCTTTCTTTTTCACAATGATTTAATAAATCTGTTTTGGAAAGTACGAAAAGTTGAAATTTGGATGCTGATGTTTTATTTAATTTTTAGGAGGGAAAATTTAAAAAATTAAGATAATCCTCAATAAAATTAATAGATCCAGAATCAATTAAATTACTATATCCTTGAAATTCTTCTTTGAGCTCTGGACCTTTTTTTGATAGTAATGATGCTACTGGTCTCGCTTTCTTAGTTCGTAGTATGTTTGATTATAATTTGATAACTTGATATAAATAAAACTAATTTTTCGTTTTACATCACAGGTAAAAAAAGGATGATATAAATTGTTAATTTTGATTCCTAAATATTTTTATTTCAAGCGTATTTATTTTTAGTTATTCTACTAATCTACTGATGAATAACCAGGTATGATATATAAATTATTTCTCAATTTGATAAATGAAAGTTATCAACATCCCATAATTTTAAATTCAATTGGAATCAAATTTAAGACTTTTTTAAACTTGAAAATAATAATATTTATAAAATTAATAAAAAAACAGATAAAACTTTATAATTCAAAATGAACGCTTTAAGAAGCACTACTTTTGTCAATACTATTGTTAAAAGGTCCACTGCTAATGCTCTTTCAGTTAGCTCATTTTCCACTTCCTCTGTCAAATTGTATCAAAACGACGATGGTATAAATTAATTATAAATTAAAACTATAGTTAATTAACTAGTATTGATTAGATGACGATTCTTTTGCTCTTTCTAGAAAATTCGGTAAATCTGAGGTATTTATTCAAAAAAAAATTTAGTACCCTGAATTCAAAATTAATTTATTAAATTAATTAGACCTATCAACCACACGATTTAGATGAAGAAAATTATATTCGCCACTTAAAGCAACAAGCTTTCAAACCTAAAGAAGATTTTTTTCAAAACGCCGGTATTGATCCTCTGAAGCATTATAAGGTAATAATAAATAATATATGTTTAATTAATTTTTCTAAATAATTACCACAACAATTTAGAATGTTAACTTTTTAAGCCGTTATATTAATCAAATGGGTATGATTAAACCTAGAAGTCAAACTGGTAATTTTTTAAAAAAAAAACTAAAATAATTTTTGAAAAAATTATTAATTTTTAATTATAGGTTTAAGTGTAGAAAACCAAAAGAGAGTTACTAAGGCTATTAAAAGAGCTAGAGCTTTTGGTAAATTAGTTTTATTGATTTGATTTATTTAATATTATACTAATTCATTCATATAGGTTTAATCCCTACTACCTATAAACCTGGTTTTGGTGCTATCAGTACCAAAAATTGAAATAAATCCTACTAATATTTAATTTTATAGATTAACCCTAATTATGAATTATGAAATCTCCATAATTTATATTTAAAATATAACAATTAACATTAAACTGCGATCAAGTATTTTTAAATCAATCTTCGATGAAATAATATATTATTAATTTTCATAGGAAACTGCAAATATATTTAGCTATATTAATTGGACAATTCGTTTCTCATTTTAATTATTTGATCCTTGTTCAAAAATGATTTAAACCTTGATCAATTTATATTACAAACTAATTTTAAAAGCAATGTCTCAAATTATCTATAATATTATAACTGATTTGGATTATGAGATCATTGTTAAAAGAAATATATTCTCTATAATTTCATATATAATTATCTAGCATAAGATAACCCTTTATAATTATTTTACTTCATATAAAATATCATTATATTTGACATATTTTTTTCTATGTTATTGTATAATTAAATTGAAAACTATGAACTTGGTTATTAATAATTACTTATATTTTAAAACTTATTCCAATTAATTAATAATTATCATTAATTTATATTTTATTTCAAATATAAAGTTATATTTGAGATTAATTTTAATATTTTATTATGAAATAATATTTCATCAAGTTTTATAAATATAAATAGTTTGATATTTTTATAATCAATTATTTGATATTTTCAATATTTAAATAATGAATTTGAATTTGATAAATTTATATGAATTATTGTTATAAATTGAATTATAATAAAATTAATTTTATAATTCTTTATTTATTAATGTAATTTTATTTTATTTGATTAAAAATTAAATTACCACTATATTTTACTTTAATACAAATTAATAAACTTTTAATTTGATATTTATAATATAATTATATTTGGAAATTTTTAGCAAATTTTTAATTTTTGATATTAATTTATAATTATACCTTAATTATAATTGGATTAATTTTGCATTAATATTTTATATTTATTATCTTAAATTTAAAAAATGGGAAATTTTTTAATTTTTAATTTTTCAAATATATTAATAGTTTTA
>JNEM01014273.1:0-21105 GCA_000697335.1 Conidiobolus incongruus B7586 | reverse complement strand
TATTAAATTTCAATCTTTAATAAATAAACTGTTAAGTATTAAAAACTTACTATAAGTATAAAAAAATTATTAATGATAAAAAAAGCTATTAATTTTATATTATTCATTAATTTTTATATATTATTAATTTATTTGTTTAATTTTAATTTCAAAATTATGCCATTACTTAATTTCTATATTAATAACTTATTAAACCAAGAATAAATAGAATATTAAATACAAAATAAATAGAAATTTTATTATATCTAATTATAATGAGTATAAAATAAAAATCACATAGTTTAATAATTATTTTTACTATTTATCTTTAATATATAAAAATTAACTAATAGCTATATATTTGGATTTTAAATAAAATAAAATATATAAATCATTTTAAGATATATTTTTATATTTGATAAATCACAACTATAACTTTGTGTTTATCTCAATATATCCAAATAATATTAATCATTTTTGCATAGTGTATATTTGATATTTTCATAATAAAATATCAAAATAATTTTGTTTTAATAGAATAATTCACTAATATAAGAATTGAATATATATATATATTTGATATTATAATTAATATTGTATTTTTAATTTAAATATTAATTATTAAAATATTTAATAAATATTTTGAAATCAGCTATATTATATATTTATAAGCAACTTAATAGACTATTATCTATAATAAATTGATCTAACAACTATTTAAAATATTTTCTTTGATTTTAATGATTAAATATATTTTTCAAATACTTAAGTGAAATATTAAATATCAAGCAATAATAGAAAAATAATAATTTATTATAGTTGAAAAATCATTCATAATAATATTATTATGACATAATTAATTTTATAATTAAATATTTTTTTAATAATTAAAATTATTTAATATTTAAAAACAAAAAATTGAATTTTTACTTTAAAATATTTTAAAAATGGCTAGAATTTTAATATCTTTGTAATAAATTTGATTATTATTTAAAAATATTAATGAATTTTTATAATTCAATTGAATTTAACTGTCTTTCATTTTGATATTTTGGCTGATTATAACAGTTAATAAAATTGGTTTTTATAATATATTAAATGGACTGGATGTTTTGAATTAAACTTTAAGATGATATCATTTTATGTTCATAATGACACTGTAATAAAAATAAATTTAAAATCTAATTTTTGATAAAACTGATTAATGAATTTAGTCAAATTATATTACATTGAGTAATTTTAAATTAAAGATTCACGATTATAATAATTAAATGAATTTTTAATTATAATGGCAGTGATATTAAATACGAATAACTGTTACAAAATAATAAGCCTGATTGATTACTAAAAAGTTTCTATTCAAAGCTATTTATTATATTGAGTTTTATATTTTAAATAATATAGCATTATAATATTATGAAATTTTAATGATAGTATTGCTTATTATATATTGATTGCTATTTTGAATTATTCTGACTAAATAATGATATTTGTAATGATTAAGATAATATTTGATTAGCACATGAATATTACATTATTGATTTGCGAAACACATCTACATTATCAAGTTATCAGTCAGAAATATTGTGTATTGTTTAATCCAATTAATGAAATATTCAAAATGGTCTTATTTAAAAAATTCAAACTACTAATTGAATATTATATATAAAGTAGATAAATATTAAGAAATTCTATTATCCATTTATACTTGATATATAATATTATTCATTATTTTTTAAATCTACCACCTATATTAAAAAATTAATTTGATTATAGGCATATAGCATAATACGATCATTAAAATTATGCTAATAAATGAAACGATAGACTGTTACAGGTTAATCAAATTTAGCATCTATTATTAATTAAGGTATTTTGATTTGTTAACAGATATCAACCGTATTATTTCCTAGTAAAAGAGTATTATGATAGACTATATTGACTAAAAAAGTGAAATTTGCATAATATTTGATAATTCTATAATCACATTATACAGAGTACAATATAATAAAAGTGAATCTGAAGATAATATGTGGCAATCAAATTAATGTTAGTTGAAGATCCATTTAAGCACTATTAGTATATAAACCTCTTTATTATCTTCAGTGAAAAGCATCAAATTCATTATCATTATTATTATTATTAACTCAATCACTATTAAAATGAAATTCGTAGTTATTACTAGTTTGATTTCTGCTACCTTGGCTACTCCATTGTATGTCAGCGCTCTTAGTGGAAGCCAGTCCAGTGCTCAGAATATTGACAATAGTGGTGGTTGGGGTCGCCATCCTTTCTTCTCCCCATATTATGGAGCTGGTGGATTTGGACCTGGTGGATTTCCCGGAGCTGCACCTTGGAGCGCACCTTGGGGTGGACCAGTCGGACCTGTCCCATTCGCTGGTCAACAAGGACAAGCTCCAGGCCCTCAATAAGTAAATAGCAACTTGAATATTTAAATCCAATAAATTACAACTTTTGACTCTATATTTTGAATGCTAAGTTTCAAAATTCAAAATATTTAATAATTAAATTAGTTATGTTATTTAGTTTGACAAATTATTTTTCATGTTTGATACCAGTTATTAATATCTTTAAGATATTAGGAACATTATAGTTTTTATTATACAAATAATTTAATGTAATATATAGTAAAATTTTGAAATGGTAGTAAATAAATATATAATATTATAATTGTTATTAAACCTTTATAATAATTATAAATTCAAAATACTAACTATTAACTTCATCTTGTTGAATTTGAATTAATTAATAAATGGTCATAATATATTTATTTTTATTAGTTATATTATATGTAATATATATTATTCTTTTTTATTTAATTTAGTGATCTATTACATCAAATATTCAATCTATTATAAAAATTTTTAATCAAGAAAAGAACTTGTGATAAATATATGAAAAATTAATTTAATATCAAAAATAAACCCAAACTATTATTTTTATTTAACAATATATTTCATATTATTATACTTATTCATTTGACGCTATTATATATAATTTATAAAAGTTTGAATCATTAAAGAATTTTATAATTAATAATTATAAAAAAATTACATATTATTAATTATGAGAGATCAGCTAAAATTATACCCACTAATTTTGATCTCAAGTTGATCATTTCATATAATTGCAATAATATTACTATAATTTTACAATATTTTTAATACTCATAGTTGCGGATATTCGAATAATAAATATATAGTTGTAGAAAAAACACAGATCAATAAATAGATCATGCTTAATATCACTCATTATATATTAACTACATATTAATTATTCAGAAATTAAATATAACTTTTAATATATATTATTATTACAGCTATAACTATTCAAAATCTTAAAGAAATGCCAGTTATAATAGATTATAGTTTTTAACTCCAATGAAATAAAATTAAAAAAGTAGTTTTGAAAGGTTTTATTTAAATATTAATTATAGTATCTATTATTTATATTTCAAATTTTAATAATTATTCCAGCTCTATTAATGTAAAATATTGGCTAATGGTATATTTATAATATAATAAACTATAACTATATAGATTGTCCACAAAGCTAAAGAAATATCAATAATAAATAGCATTCACGAAGTATAATATTCTATTAAGAATCCATGAGTAAAGATATATTATTTTCGATCCTCATTAGTAAAATTATAAGAAAAAATAAAGGCATAACATTGAAAATGTAATAAATATAAAATTTGAGGGAATTTTTAATAGATCAACATTATATATCAGAATACATATTTTAATTTTTTTTTGAAAATTTAAACAAAAAGTTTTTTATTAATTCTAATAGCATAATATGATATATGTTGTAATTTATTTTATTATTTATTACAATAACTATAAACAATGATCATCTCTATTGTTAATATTTTAATTAATTTATAATTTAAATAGATTTGAGGAACTTGAATATCAATCTTATGTGACAAGTGTTTTCAGAACGTACTTCAGAATCATATCACTATCAGATAATTATTGAATAATAAAATATCAACACTTTTCAATTGAATATATATAATGAAAAATGTGTAAATTTTTGAAATAAATATTGTTTAAATAATTTTGACATTCTATTGCATAACAAGATTTACTATATAAAATAGAGATCGTGTAATTCTTTTTAATTGCATAAATGATAAACATGAGAGTAATATTGATTTCAATGAATTTGTTATAAATAATAGTCAATTTTCTTTAATTTACTTTTTAATTCTCTTAATTAAATATCTATTATCTCATGAAATTAGTCAATTTGTGCTGTTTTATAAGTGTGATTTATGGTATACCCTTTGAAAGCCCGAAAAATTTGGTTAAAAGACAATTTGCCGCACCTCCACCCCCTCCACCTCAAGAAAATACACTCATCAACGTAGATTTATCGTCTATTCATATATTAAGTCCAAAATTCTATGGAGTTCAAATGAGTCGTCATAATGGCTACTATAATAATTTTGCCAACCCTTATTCAAATCCCTTTGGTATTGGAAATCCTAATCAATGGGGACTTCTTTAAACAATAATAAAATAAATTTAGCGAACTAAATATATATATATATATATATATATATATATTTAATAGTACTAGAATATTACTTTAACTATCTTTTTATCTCTATAAAACTAACCAATAACTCAATATTATAAATATCTATTAACTTTGTTTTTAATTTATTCATTAAATCTTGAAATTTATAACTCAAATAATTAGTAATTATTTACTATTAAATTGATCATTAGTTCAAAACAATATATATAAATAAAGATTACAATATCTATTAAGAGTCATTCTACAAAGGTACTAACTTTCAAAATTTAAATCACAGCATTTTATAAAATGATTTCAATTCATAATGAATAATTTTCATGATTTAAGCTTCATTTTAGTTAAATTAATAATAAAACCTTTATATATGGTAGCATCTTTGCTAATATAGTTCATTATTATATTAAAAATTGGAAATTATAAAGATATTATGTTATGTTATAATTTTAAAATATTTAAATAATTATCAAAATATGCTATGTAACTATTTTAATTGGAATTTAAATAGTAAAATTTCTAAAATTGATATTATAACTATTTGACATTTACTTTTTGAAAGTTAGGATTATTATAAATATTATAATTATATATTATTATTCATTTAAATTTATTTTCTTATTTAAATTGACTAAATAATAATAATATAATTGTCGATATTATTATAATGACAGTTTAAAGTTATCCTCGATGTTTACATATTTGCGATTTAATATTCCAAGAATTAACAATTATTTTCAAGTATTTAAAGTGATTATGGTGGATAAATCCATTGAGAATAAAATCTAAAGTAAATTTTGTCTTATACATGTGAAATAAAAATAATAAAATATATATATTCGTATGATATAATTATATATGATGAAAATTTTTAAGTGATTTACAATAATTTAACAAATATAATCAATGTTAAGATTTAAATGTTTTTAAATTCGAACTTGATAAAATGTAAATTATTATCATATGTTGATTATTTAAAAAATCGAGTAAATGAAAATTACTCTAAAATAATCAATGATGAGTTAATAATATATTAATTATGATTTGATAAAAACATAGAGATATAGAATAAATTACACATTTGATTTTGATTTACTTTTATAATTAACAAGTTGAAACAACCAATTTTACTTTCTAGTAGAGAAAATGGCTAATAAGCTGTTCCAAACGACCTTGGGAGATTGAGAGGCATCAACTGCAGAGTGAATTCCTCTCTTCTTGTAGTATTCGACAACGGGGGCAGTAGCCTTGTGGTAGGTTTCAAGGCGCTTCTTAAGGGTTTCGGCATTGTCATCAGAGCGTTGGATGAGGGGTTCACCAGTGATATCATCTTTACCTTCAACCTTGGGAGGGTTGAATTCACGGTGGTAACTGCGACCAGAAGCAGGGTGAATGAGACGACCGGTAATACGGGAGACAAGAAGAGCATCATCAATAGCCAATTCAACAGCGTGATCAAGCTTTTGTTGTTTGCTTTCTAACATTTCATCTAACTTTTCGGCTTGAACAACAGTACGGGGGAAACCGTCTAAAATGAAACTACATAGCTTAAATATAAAGATAAATATATTTAGTCTTATTAACACTTACCCGTTCTTACATTCTTTGTTGTTCTCGATGTTATCCTTGATGAGATTGATCATAATTTCGTCGGAAACTAAACCTCCAGCATCCATAACCTTTTTGGCTTCCTTACCTACGGGAGTACCGGCAGCAACGGCAGCACGTAACATATCACCAGTGGCCAAGTGACAGACACAGAATTTTTCCTTGATTTGAGGGGCTTGGGTTCCCTTACCTAGATTGGATTTAAAAACGGTAAAAATACAAATTAATATTATGATTACCAGCACCGGGAGGGCCCATAATGACCATTCTCAAAGTTTGAGGTTGTTCTGATTTGGTTTCGACACCGGGCATATTGATATTATAGAATGATTGAATTTACTTGATAATTTCAACTTAATTTAGGATCAGATCACCTTTGAGGATTATATTAGTTCATTGATATCAGTTCGCATCTAATTAATTTCATGGGATTCTTCATCAATCCACAAACTCAATTTGACTTCAAACTTTTATCCTTCATCAACCAATTAGAAAACATGACAACATTCCAGATAAACAATTGATATTTTAACCGAAATATTACAATTTAGATTATACTATAAAATCTTGATATATCAATATATAATTATACATGATTTTGAAACAATAATCCGAATTTATATTAATTTTTTATATAATATATTCGACTATCAATATATCTCATTAATTTATTAAGCTGATATTTTACCAATCATTTTTAATTTGATATTGATTGTTGAATTTGTATGAATAAACTTATGATACAATTCATATGACTAATCTTTCAACGCTTGATATCAGATATATAAATGCTTATAATTAATATTATATTTTTCCATTTTTAATGAATTTATTGATATAAATTTAAAAGATTCTCTAACAAGCATTTTATCAAAAGGAAAACCTTAAAACAAGAAAATGAAACATCAATCATTTATACACATATTATCTACATTTTTTTTAAATAAAACATAAAAAGTTAATAAATCACTATTAATATAAGTATATAAATACTAATTTATAATTTCTATTTATCGATAATAGGATATCGTTTATATTTGACCTTTATAATTTGAAATTTGATCATATGATAATTTGATGAAATTTTATATTAATTAAAAGTTTAGAAATTTAAATAGAAGATTATATATCTAGTTTATTAATTGAAGGGTAAGCTATTGATGTGTAAATGTTATTTACTAGATAGAATATTTAATGGGCCATTCAATGATTTAAATCATTAATACATTGTAATATTGTGAAAAATTCTTTTTTCATTAATTTTATTTTTTTGAGCCATATTGACAGTTATTATAACAATATTGTATAAATTTCGAGTCTTTATCAAATTTATTATAGTTTTGTCTCAACGAATATTTAGTATAGTTAATTTTAATATGATATTATCATTTGGTTTAATTAAGGATTATAATAGATTTTAATTCATTTTAAAAAAATTATATTTATCCTGAAATTTTTAATAAATACTTACATAATTTTAAATATTTTTATCAATTTTCATTTTCGATTTCAAAAAATATATAAAAAATCATATTATCAAATTTGTGAAATTTAATTTCGGGTGAGAAAATTATAAGTTCATTCAAATATATAGTTTAAAATAAAGTCAATTTGATTTTTTTCGAATATAAAAATATAGTATTATATGTTTCAAATATATTTGTGGTTAA
The DNA here is from genome assembly GCA_000697335.1 of Conidiobolus incongruus B7586. Lineage (NCBI taxonomy): Eukaryota > Fungi > Entomophthoromycota > Entomophthoromycetes > Entomophthorales > Conidiobolaceae > Conidiobolus > Conidiobolus incongruus. The sequence continues at coordinate 13,279 of JNEM01014273.1, read as the reverse complement.
GTCTTTGATGTATCATTCAATATTGCTCAGATACTTTATATTAATGTACTAAATGATATATCTGTATCTATATTTTTATCACAAAATGTATAATATCCTTTGAATTTATAATTTTCATCTACACGAATAATCAAAATGCTAAATTTATATTATAGTACTTGCTAATAATAAAAAGAAAAATTTATCAACCAATATAAATGACATAGAATGAGCTATTAAAAAAAGATGAATTTTAATAAATTATAAAAATAAACCTAATGATATTTAAATATCTTTGATTTATGTTTTAAATAGAAAATTATATTAATTTTGTATCTGATATTATTTTTGAATTATTGTTAATTATAATAATTAATTTATCTGACAACAAAATCAGATAAGGATGAAAATGGAATTCTCGAACATGATTGAACGAAAAGAACTTTATATCACGTGACTAAAGTTGTATTTTTGAAATTTTTATAGTGAGGATATAATAACTGTTATTTGTTCTTTGAACTTATTAAACACAGAATCAAATCATAAATAATGAGTTTCTTGACATCCTCCATTTTACGCTCCAGCAACCTTGGCTTCAAAAAGAGTTTGGTAAACCATTTCCTTCAGTTTATTTTTGAATCTTTTTAACTTATTTTCTTGTATTTTAACCATTTATATTTTCTAGATTAAGGCTTACTCTACTGCCTCTAACATCACTGGAAAATACACTCCTAACAAGGATGCCAAAGTAAGATATTTGGGATCTTTTTAAAACTATGACATTAATAATCATGTAGGGCAACTACGTCGTCACTATGATTCCTGGTGATGGTATTGGTCCTGAAATTTCCAAATCTGTCCAACGTATCTACTCTGCTGCTAACGTTCCTATCACTTGGGAAGAAGTTGATGTTACTCCCGTTTTACGCGACGGTAAAACTGTCATTCCTGATGCTGCCCTCCATTCCATCAAGAAAAACACCATTGCCTTAAAGGGTAAGCTAGTATAAATCAAAATCTACTAAACAATGATCTAAACTATTTTTCAAGGTCCTTTGGCTACCCCTGTTGGCAAGGGTCACGTTTCTTTGAACTTGACTTTGAGAAGGTAATTATTAATATTAATATTATTTGTTTTTGAGAAATCTAACTCATCAATACTCAGAACTTTTGATTTGTACGCTAACGTTCGTCCCTGTAAGAGCGTTGTTGGATATAAGACTCCCTATGAAAATGTTAACACCGTTTTGATTCGTGAAAATACTGAAGGTGAATACAGTGGTATTGAACACGAAGTTGTTGGTGGTGTTGTCCAATCCATTAAACTTATCACTCGTGAAGCTTCTGAACGTGTTGCTCGTTATGCTTTCCAATATGCTCAAGATACTGGACGTAACCACGTTACCGCTGTTCACAAAGCCAATATCATGCGTCTTGCTGATGGTTTGTTCCTTCAAGCTTGCCGTGACGTCGCCAAGGAATACCCCCGTGTCAACTTTGACGATGTTCTCCTCGATCGTGCCTGCCTTCACATTGTCCAAGATCCTCACTTGTATGGTGACCGTGTCATGGTTATGCCCAATTTGTATGGTGATATTTTAAGTGATATGTGTGCTGGTCTCATTGGTGGTCTTGGTCTCACTCCCTCTGGTAACATTGGTAAACAAGCCTCTATCTTCGAATCCGTCCACGGTACTGCTCCTGATATAGCTGGTCAAGATAAGGCTAACCCCACCGCTCTTTTATTGAGTTCTTGTATGATGTTACGTCATATGGGTCTCGTCGAAGCCTCTGAAACCATTGAAAAGGCTGTTTTGAAGACCATTGCTGATGGTGAATTCTTAACTGGTGATTTGGGAGGTCGTGCCACCAACACTCAATTCACTGATGCCATCATCAAGAACTTGGGCCAAGCCTAAATAATCTTACATAGAACAGATGTCAATTAAATACCTATTTAGTAATCAAAGATCAGCTGATACACTAAATCTATTTTAGATATCCTATAGTTTGGAATTTATGTTTAATATTATATAATTCTTTTTTCAAGCTTAAATTCATATTATTATAATATTCATCAATATGTTTAATAATATATAAAAAATAGAATTCTATCAGTTAATCAAACATACCAATCGATATTCACTTTATCAATACATTTCAATAATAATTTTCACTATAAAATATAATATTAGGTATTTATTTACTGAACATAATTAAAGTTCATGATAATATTTAATTTTTAATTATTTTTTACATTTAAATGTTATCAATTTTGAAAAAATATTATATTTAAATTATTTGATATCAATTAATAGATTAAGGTCAAATGTTTATGAAAAGAGTATTTAAAAAATTTTAATTAATTTTCAATAATTGATTAATTTAATCATTTTTATATTAAATATATTGTTTAAGAAGAATTTTGTATTACCTTTTTTCGTTGAGCGATTTATGTGATTATTTGATTCCAAATATATATAATTTCTATTGATAAAAATAGAAATTTCTGAATATATTTTGTTATTTCTAGGTATTAAATTAGATTTTTTTTGATTTCTATAAATAATTTAATATTGTATATTATATGATTTATTCCACTATTAAAATATTAATAATTAAACTGTTATTTTGTTATAATATTAAGTTCTATTTTCAATATTTATATATAATTGAATGTATCATTTTATTATCATCAATTTCAACAAGAACTAATACAAATTGCATAGAAAAGTCTCTACAAGCTATTTTTCAAATTTCTGGTCATATTTTTTTGGTCAATGAAAATGATATATAACTTAACAATACTTATAAAATCCTATTAATCTCGATCATATACAATATAAAAATAATATGTAAATTCCTTTACTGTCAAATTATTTATAATGCATTAATATTATATAATTGAAATTATTTTATAATAGTCAATTTAGCAGATATATTTATTCATGTCACTCCCAACTCACATTCTAAAATTTAAATATTAGTCCCACAAATTCAATTAGAGGTAATATGAAGGTTAGTTGAAATTGAATTAAATATTAAATGAATTTAACCTTTTGAATTTGTAATTAAGATAAAACTAAAACAATTTTATTATTAATAATTGTAAAATATCAATTCAATTTAATACACTACAATATTCAAACTATAGTCCCAATATATTCTGTATCTATTTTGATATCTAAAGTTATTAATGCTTCAGTGGGAAACTTTCATTAATATAATGTATAGCGTATCTATCGGATTAATTTCCACCGTATTTATCGTCGGTTTATTCTCTGCCAATGTGCTTCCAAGTTTTTTATTTAGTAACTCAGCTAGGGACGTTAATAAGCGTTTGAATAAAAATCGCAAACGGAGAAATTTAAAGGTTCAAGGTACTACATTTTATAAAAATTATAAATTTTTATTTAATAATTTTTAGAGCTATATGTTTCTGGGTTGAGCAATCCTGGTAATACTTGTTTTTTAAATTCTGTTCTTCAGGTGAGTTTTAGATAATTAGAATATTTCAAATTTCTATTAACTTATTTTCCATGTTTGATATTAACTTTTTAAATTTATAGGGTTTAGCTTCTTCTAGTAATTTGTATAAATTTTTAAGTGAATCTCCCATTATTGTTGAAAAGATAAATGATATCGAAGAAGAAGAGGGATTTCCTGTAACTGAGTCATTGTGGAATATTATGTATCAATTGAACAAATTATTTGAGCATCCAACCTCTTTTTATCCACAATCTCTAATCACAGCACTCAGATCTAAAATGAGAATAACAATATATGAGCAACAGGATGCCCAGGAGTTTTTTCAAATATTGAGTACAGCTATTAATGAAGAAGAATCTATACTTACCCAAGCTTCAAGAAATTCTTCCATTTTGGATTTAGACGTTATTGTGGGATTAATGGATAATTCTGATACAAATTCTGGTAAACCTACTAAAATTAATTATTCTTCAATGAGCAATATGCTCAGTAGAAAAAACCCACTGGATGGTTTATTAGCCAGTCGTTTATCTTGCGTTCAATGTGGCTATACCGAAGCAATTCGTCACTTTACTTTTAATAATATTTCACTGAGTCTTCCTTTCCGCCATGCATGTACATTGGAATACTGTTTAGCTTCTTATATCACTATCGAATCACTTAATGATGTCATTTGTAGGAAATGTTCATTGAAAGCAACGTTAGCTCATTTGGAACAGCTTCAAGCTCAACAAACCAAAGCTAAATCATCTACTAAGAAATCTAAAGCCAAGTCTAACTCACAATGGACATCTATGATCAAGACTGTTCAAGCCAAGCTTCAGTATGATATTGAAGGACAACTTGGACCAGAAATTCCATTTCAAAAAGTTCATAGTCGCCATTGTACGAAACAGGTTATGTTCGCTAAACCACCACCTACTTTATGTCTGCATATTAATCGTTCAACCTTTTACCCTAATGGTGATATCGCCAAAAATGGCTGTATAGTTGAATTCCCTGAATATTTAGATTTATCCCCATTCTGTACAACCGGATACTTGGCTCTATCTCCTCAACAACCTATGTCTGGTTTAGAACAGACCCACAGTCAATATAACTACATATATAGACTTCAGTCTGTCATTGTCCATTATGGAACTCATTCTAATGGACATTTTGTCACTTTTAGGAGATTACCTCAGAATCAAGATCAATCGAATCAAGTGATCAAGGCCCAAGTCCGAGATCAATTACTTGAATATGATGCCAATTGCTTCAACTCTTCTCCAAACCAATGGTGCTGTGTTTCTGATAATGTTGTTACAGAGAGTGACTTGACTTCCGTATTAACATCTAATCCATTCATGCTTTTTTATGAGCGAATCCCAGTATCTAATATACGATTATTAGAAACATCAAAACCGAAAGCTGCTGAACCTGCCGAAAAAACAGTTCTTTCTAGTAAAAAATTAGATCATCTCGATATGGATTCCACACCTTCGCCATCTACTTCGTCATCGAGTCCATCTACTCCCACTAGCTCAGTGGCCCCTGAATTGAATTTCACAGGATCAGATATGTCCAATATTGACTAATCGATTATATTGAAAGTGCAATTTTAGAAATGGGGTTGTATAATATGTAGGCAATTTTAAAAAGAATCTTAAGCACAACAATCTTTATTACGTTTGGTTCAAGGATCATACAAAATGGTGTTTTTATTATTTTCATCTTTTGATATGATACACTTAATTGGCAACTAAATATTTTCATTTATTTAATCATTATAACATATACTAAACAATTAAATTTTAATTTATATCATACTTGGATGTTAAAATACTTATGCTAAACTTATCAGATAAATCAATAATAAAATATATTTTTAATAAAATTTAAAATTTCTTCATAATATTGAAATTTTTCTAATTATACTTGAATTATCTAATTTTATATTATTTATTTCACTTTTCATATTTAATTTTTATATTTTTAAATTTTTTTTAAAATTGAAGTAACTTAATCCAATAAAAATATACCATGTCAATTTATATATAGAGACTAGATATAAAAATCACAATTAAAATTGAATAAAAATTAATACAATAATATATATTACAGTTTTAATAAAAATAATTTAAAACAACAAATTTTAATATCAAAGATTTAATAGAAAATTTTGTTAATTTGATAATAAATGTCCATGTATAAATCAACCTTTTAAGTAATATTGAGTACTTGGTTTATTGTTTTTAAATTTATTAATATATTAAATATTTTTATAGTAATAATATACCTAAAAAATTGAGAAAAAATTTTGATGAATTGCTAGATATCATGTCATTACTTTTAAATTATCCAAAATATTTTAATACTTTAAATCTGGAATGTCTAAATGCTTTATTGTACTTATATACATGTATTGGTAACACTTTAATTGTTCAATTAATTGCTAAATATTTGAAAAGTAATTAGTATATATAAAACCTAATTCATTTTTAACTTATAAATTCTTATAATTATTTAGGGTCCAAAAATTCTATTCTTCAATAGCTAGTGAAATGAAAACAAAATATTAAAAATTTTAAGCTGCTATTTTAATTTTGTTAATTTAATAGAACAAAATCAATGTAACAATTCTATTTATTAACGAAATTTGTATATTCTAAATATTACTGATTTTAGAGTGTTATTGATTAATCATTGTTAGGTTCTTTAGCTCCTATTATAAACTATGTTTCTAATTCAGGTGAGATTAGAGTCGTTGCTCAGCTTCTAACGCTTGTAAATAACTTAAATCAATTTGAAAATTAATTGGAAGTGATAAGAGCAACTAATCGACCCAATGATATTGATCCAGTATTACTTAAACCTGGAAGGTACATTCCACTTGAAAATTATTTTATCTATTTCCTAATATAATTTTAGAATTGATCCTGAAGTAAATATCAATGTATGTGATGAATACTATAGATATTTGGAAATTTTGTCTATAAAAATTAACAAATAATAATAAAATATTAATTAACAATTGAGTAAATGGGAAATATTTTAATTTTATATTTTTCAAACATATTATTAGTTTCAGAAAAACATATATACAAAATATATAGGAGAATATAAAGTTCAAGCTATATATATTGGTATATAATTTTTGATTTAGTTTAATAATGCTTAAACCATATAATAATCTTGCAAAGTTTTACTTAATTATTATTAAAACCTTATCACAAACCTTTTAAAATCATTCAATGTTTATAAACAGCTTATAAAGATAAAGTCTTAATTAAATTTATTATTTATTATTAAGAAAATTACTTTTAATCTAAAAAAATTATTAAGGATTTGGTAAAATCTAAAATACTAATAATTATTAAATAAAAAATATATCCAAAACCATTTTTTATTTTAATTAAATAGCTATTACAATATTGTTATATTAATTATTTAAGTTTATTATATATATTCAAGCTTAAACTTAATATAATTAGTAAAAATATAGATTATTTTCATATAACTTAATAAAACTTAATAAAACCAAAGTAATTATAGCTAAGTAAAACCAACTAAGATATAACTAAAAATTAAAGCTTTTTTATCATATTATTATAATTAATAAATTATAAATTATTTTATATAATATTTTATTAAAATATAAATCAAAAATATTTAATTTAAATAATCTTTATAAATTTTAATAAATATTTCATTTTTAAGTGAGTATTATATAATTATAGAATATTATAAAAACATATGATATTTTTATTTAATTTTTAAAAGGATATTAACTAATAATAAGTTTTATATTGATTTTTTAAATTAAAACTATATTTAATTAATGTTCTCAATATAAATTATAGATATTTATCGCTATATATTATAATTATTAAATATATAAAGTTAAAATTATAAAAAATTTTAATTAAAAATAATTAATAAAAGTTATTAAATTAAATATATTTACTAGATTATAACTTATATAATTGTAATTACATTAGATATTTAAATAATATATTTATAAAAAAGAATGTTTTTATAAATAAATTTAATTGGTTTATAAATCATCAAATTTTAATTTATAATAAAAAGATCTAATTTTAAAATATTAGAAATTTATTAAAAATATAGCAAAAAGTTATTAATAAAAAAAGTGAGTATTAATTTTATATTTTATAATTTTTATTATAAAATATATATATTGAAATTTTATCTCAAAAAAGTGCAATTACTTAAAATTTAAGCTCAGGTGATATAAAACAATTTTTTATACTCTATTATTATTTTTATTTTAGATGAATTAATCAAATTAACTGTTATGTATATAGGAGCTGATTTAGATATACTATATAAAGAGGCTAGGATGCAAATATTACTTGAATCTCTATTGTTAATCATAATTTAATCATTTTTCTATAATAATTTTTGATTAATATTTATTTTATATTTTAGTTCAGTTACTAAAACCCAGCCATCTATTAAACAATATGAGATGAGTTTTATACCTAATAATTAGGAAAAATTAAGTTGGATCAAATGGTGGTTTATATCAAATCACACAAAAACTCATTAAAGCAACTGAATGGCAAGTGCTATACAATGATTCATATATATATAGCTTGGTCTTAAGTTATCTACAAGTGTATTATTATATGGACCACCCAGATACTCTCAATTTTCATTAATTAGAGTATGTTAAATCTTTATTATTTTGAACCATTAAGTGTTATTCATTAGATTATTGCTTAACAAAAGAATTTTAAAATTTTTATAGTTTAAGGTGCTCAACTATATTCTAGTTTAATGGGAGAATCATAAAAAAACAATTAAGATTTTATTAACTATTTACTATTGAAAATTAATTGCTAGTTGGTATTTCAAGTCTAGAAAATATTTGATAGGGTTAGAAAACCCACTCCTTCAAATATATTATAAGTGAAATTAATACTTTAATAAAATAGGGTAGCTAAAATGGTTAAGATAAAGGATTTGAACAAGATGTCCAAGAAAGAATCTTTTCTATTGTGCTAAATGAAATGAATGGTGTTTCTAAACTTTCTCATATGTTAACCATTGTAATAATTATATATTACATATAGTTTTGAAGATATTTGAATCAATATAAAATAGGGAGCAGCTAATCAACCTGATCAATTAGATACAACATTTTAGGTTTTAGAAGATTTGATATATGAATTTATGTCACAACACCAGATTTGGAAACTAGTAAAGATATTTTAAAAGTATGTACAAAGGTCCAAATTTAGATTTCACTATGAATTTAGAGATGATTAGCTAAGTAAGGTTTTTCTACTCAGTTTATAATAATATTAACTAATGATTTTCAACAAACTTAATTATTTATAGGAGTTGATCTAAAAAATTTATTTAGAAAATTAGTTTATTAAAGCTAGAAAAATGATATTAATTGAATTATCATTGGTATTACCTTGAATTTGAAATAATGGGAAATTTTTTAATTTTTGATTTTTCAAACATATTATTAGTTTGAAATAAATAAATATATACAAAATTAATAGGAAATTATATATTTTTAATATATATATATATATATTAGTTTTTTTGATTAAAAAATTAACTTTTTAAAATTGGTTGTTTAATTTAATTATGTTTAAACTAAATAGTAATCATCAAAAGTTTTTTATTTTAGTATTAGTAAAATTTAACTATAAACCCTTTAAAATTATTTAAAATTTACAAGTAACTTTTAGTAATAAAGTATTATTCAAATTAATAATTTATTACTAGGTAAATTACTTTAAAACTAAAAAAGAAACTATTTAAAACTTGTTAAAATTTAAAAAACTAACTTTAACTATTATTTTTTTAATTGTAAATAAAGTGAAAAAATATATTAAAAAACACTTTTTTATTTTAGTTAAAAAATTATCTAAATACTTTAATATTAGTTTTACAAGTATTTTATATATTTTAAAGTTTAAATTAAAATTAATAAATAAAAATATAAAATAAATACTTTATAATTTAACTAAAGCTTAAAAAAAGTTAAAGTAGTTATTATTAAATAAAACTTATTAAAATATTACTAGAAGTTTAAACTTTTATAGTAAATAATTACAATTAATAAATCTTAAATTTTTATATATAATCTTTTATTAAAATACAAATCAAAATGCTAAATTAAGTTAAATTAACTTTTTTTATAAATCCCTTTAAATAAATATTTTGTTAATAAATAAATATTAATTATTATAATAGATTATAATAATATATGTTATTTTTATTTAGTTCTTAAAAAAAATTAATTAATAATAAATTATATATTGTTTTTTTAAATAAAAGTATTTTTAATTAGTGTTTTTAATATAATTTAAGAAAACCTATTATTTTATATGATAATTATAAAATACATAAATCTAAAACTATAAAAAACTTTCTAATTAAAAATAACTAGAAAAAACTATTACATCTAGTATATTTTTTTAATTATAACTTATATAATTATAATTACTTTAAGCAATTAAAAAACTAGCTTATAAGAAAAAAAATTTCTACAGGAAAATTTAATAAAAAAAATTATTTTTTAAGTGTTAGAAGTTTGTTAAAAGTATAGCAAAAAGTTATTAATAATAAAAAAAACTATTAAATTTATATTATATATTTATTTTTATACATTATATATTCAAATATTTATTTATTTTTAATTGCAAAAAATTCCCATTATTAAAAATACAGAGTAATAATATTTATTATTTATTTATGATAGATTAAAATATAATTATTTTAATTTTAACTAAAGATGTTTTTAATAGAGCTTTGAAAATAATTCAACTATAGTTAAAATTAAATCAGATTCAATTTTATCAAAATTATTATCAATATTAAAGATAAATTAAATTTATTATTGTACTATATTAGTCCAATATTTAATATATAATCAAGCTTAACCACATTTATCAATTTTGGAATCTTTCAAACATTTATCTTTTGAAATATGATATTATATTTATGATCAGATATCAGTTTCAAGTTATAATCTAATTTAAATTAAATAGTTATATCAATTTGTATCTGATATGACAAAGAATTACAAAGTATTTAGGATCCTTTTAATAAATTAAAATTTAATAACATATATTTATATATATTAAAAAAATAATATTTAAAATTTTAATAAACTAAATACAATATCATCCTTATAAACAATTGCATTATATCTATAATAGCTCAATATCTATTTTTCTTCGATTTAGAATCTTCAAGTGTGAATTTATCCATTAAATTTCTAATTGAAATCATCTTTTATTCAAAATAATATAAAAATTGATTTAATGTTGGTCATATGAATTATGAATACAAAATATTCAAACAATATTATCCTAATACTAAATAATTATAGTTTATGTCAAAGTTATAATATTTTGATTTAATCCCTTAGAGAGATATTCGTTTAAAATGTATCTGTTTTTTAATAATTTTGTAATAAAATATATAAAAAACAAAATAATTAATACAAAATATCATTAAAAGTGGTCTTCAAAATACATAGTAGAATTAGTTTTAATTAACAAGACTATTTTATCTAAAATTGGCTTGAAATTTGAAAAATTTTATAATAAATTTCCAGCTGCGGAAAAATTCTAAAGAATGAGAAGGCTATTTAGTAGATTTAATTAAGGATATATACAAGTATAATCTATCAATTATATAAACTTGACTAATTAAAAGATTATATCTGAGGTTATTATCTATATCTACTGATCTGATTAATGAATCGATTTTATAATTTTTTTATATTATAAAATATACGATTTAAAATATATTCAATGCTGATATTTATTAAAGATCAATGTATATATTATTAAATATATTTTTTAAATATTTCAATTATTGTAACATGCTATAATAAGAGAATATTTACCCCATTTTTTGTTAAAATTGATTTAGCAATATAATAAAGGATAAATTAAACCTGATAAATAGTGAGTTCGATAATTTTATCCACCATTCATAAACAGCTGTTGAATATTAATGATCATGAATGATGTAATAAGTATAGGTATAAGATTTATAGCGGTGATGAAATGTAGTTTTCATACTATGCTATAGATGTGTTTGCATTGGAAAAGAGTTTGATGTAATCAATTCATAAACTAAAGCTAGTCAAATATTACTCAATTGAGAAAAAAAGGGAGGAATTGATTGGATCGAAACTTAGAATGAACCAATAATGAGACTGTTTTATAATTAACAATGAAAAAAAATGATGAAATGCTCATATCCATTAGTCCAGAGTATGGGTGAAAAATGGAGGTAAATTAGGAGATTTTCGGGAGTGAGGTGCCACGAGGAGAGTATCGGAAGTATGAGTTAAAATTGAATTTTCTGCTAAGATTGAGCATATTAACCCATAGTTCTCAAAATCAGTATGTTTTAAAAATAAATGTTTATATTAAATGAATATTTGGATCAATTGACTGAATTATACCATATATGATATGATTGGAACTAAACTCATTGGCCAACCTTAAAAAAGGATTCTTTTAATTATACCATATAGATGCTAATAAACGATATTGTAATAAGAAAAATACGAAATCAAAATAATAAAATTGTAATATAGATCTTATTCACTAGGAAGATTTAGGAAAAGATAGCGTTAACTCTCGAAATTTAAAGCAAAATGCGTACTGGTTAGTAAACTATGATATTGTTTGCTATCTAAGCTATATGAAGTTCATAAATATATTGAAATAGTTTGAAAAACAAAGAAATCTCAGTTACATTAAACCGAATAATATAAAGAAAAAAGGATTACAAGATGGCTAATTCAATGATAATCCAAATTAAAGTAACAAATCCAATGAAATACTCCATTCGATTTCATCCCATATTTTTCCTTAATTCTTAATTCCGGGGAATTTTTGAAGAATATATTAAGTTAGCAAATTATCAACTGAACTTGTTAAGTTCACCTTTTAATCATAATTTTGAAAAAGTTTCGTATTAAAGTGGACCACTTCGGATCTCACACCAATACACTTTTATTCATTTTTTTCACTTCACAATGTTATCAAGGTTATTACGTGTGAAGCCTAATCTCATTAGATTGGCTTCCCCTATTCACAGATCAGCTTTCAGACCTGTTACACTTTCCTTCCAAGCCTTTAAGCATGCTTCTGCTGTAAATACTCCCCAATCTAGTATTCCTTCTCAAGATTCCTTTATGGATGGTGCCGCTGCCAGCTACGTTGAAGAAATGTTCCACGCCTGGCAGAAGGATCCTGACTCTGTCCATCTCTCCTGGAGAGTCTATTTTTCTAATATGTCCAACGGAGCTTCTCCCAGCACCTCTTTTGCTGTTCCCCCTACCCTTATTCCCAATGCCAATACTGATGGCTCTTTCGCCACTTCTTTTAGCGCTGCTCCCTCTGAAGTTATTGACCACTTGAAGGTTCAACTTTTAGTTCGTGCCTATCAAGTTCAAGGACACAGAATCGCCAATTTGGATCCCTTGGGAATTTTGGACGCCAATCTTGATCCCACTACTCCCAAAGAACTCGAACTCGAGCATTATGGATTTACTGAAGCTGATTTGGACAGAGAATTCAATTTGGGGCCTGGTATGTTGCCCAGTTTCCCCTCTTACGGAATTCACACTTTAACTTTACGTGAGATCATTAACCATCTCAAATCTATTTACAGTAAGTATCATAATAGAGACAAAACTCAACTCCACTTCAACTTTATATTCTAGGCTCTTCTATTGGTTACGAATACCAACACATTCCTGACAAGTTCCAATGTGATTGGTTACGTAAAAGAATTGAACTCCCTAAACGTTATGAAT